>CAMZMU010000070.1:35843626-35993054 GCA_947311845.1 Poa pratensis
GATTGAGAGACAAGTAAATGAGATGATAGTTGCGGGATTAGTGACTACCAGTATGTCTCCTTTTCCAGCCCAGTTCTTTTGGTCAAGAAAAAGATGGCACCTGGCGTTTTTTGTGTGGATTATAGAAGGCTAAACACACTGACTGTCAAAAACAACTTTCCTTTACCAATAGTAGATGAGCTATTGGATGAATTGGGAGGTTCGAAGTGGTTTTCCAAATTAGATTTGAGAGCAGGATACCATCAGATAAGAATGGTTGAAACTAATGAGGCGAAAACAGCTTTTAAAACGCATCATGGGCAGTTTCAGTTCAGAGTAATGCCATTTGGGCTAACAAATGCACCTGCTACTTTCCAGTGCTTGATGAATGCAGTCTTTGCCAAATGTATTCGGAAATTCGTTCTGGTGTTCATGGATGATATCCTGATTTATAACAAGGATTTGGATGCTCATGCGAAGCATTTGCAGGAAGTGCTTCAGATTCTCAGAGAGAACAAATTGTATGCAAAGAGGAGCAAGTGCTCATTTGCACAACCTCAATTGGAATATCTGGGCCACATCATCTCAGACAAAGGGGTGGCAACAGATCCGCAGAAAACAGCAGCTATGGCAAATTGGCCTGTACCTACAAATCTCACTGAGCTCAGAGGAATTCTGGGGTTTACTGGCTACTATAGAAAGTTTGTTGAACATTACGGCATCATCGCGAAACCTCTTACAAATCTACTCAAGAAACAATCCTTCCAATGGACTGAGGAAGTGCAACAAGCTTTTGAAGCACTGAAAAAGGCAATGACATCAACCCCTATATTGGTGTTACCGGATTTCTCCCAGCCATTTTGCATTGAAACAGATGCTTGCCACTCCGGGATTGGAGCAGTTTAAGTCAGAATGGGCACCCTGTTTCTTTCTACAGTAAAGCCTTGGGTCAAACAAACAAGAAGTTATCCATATACGAAAAGGAGTTCTTAGCAATCATGATGGCAGTCGACAGATGGAGGCCTTACATCTCTCGTGGACCTTTTGTGATTAAACTGACCATAAAAGCCTTTGTCAATCTTGAAGATCAAGTCCTCAGCTCAGACTTACAGAAGAAGGCGATGACAAAATTGGTTGGGTACAGTTCAAATTCCAGTTTAAAAAAGGAGTGGACAATAAAGCTGCTGACGCACTCTCTCGCGTTGGGCATGCTTTTGCATTACAAACTGTGTCTACGGCACAACCTGTCTGGCTGTAGGAAGTGCTAAGCTCATATGTGGTGGATGCAGAAGCGCAAGAACTGCTACAGAAACTGGCATTGGCACTGATTCTGTCTCAGATATTTATTGGTTAATGGTATCATTCGGTATAAAGGAAGGATTTGGATTGGTGCAAATAGTGGGCTGCAAACCAAACTCATTGAGGCATTCCATTCTTCTCCCATTGGTGGACACTCTGGTTTTCAAGCAAGCTACCAGAGACTACATAAGCTTTTTCACTGGACTGGCATCAAAAAGGCAGTTGAAAACTTTGTTCAGCAATGCCAAGTCTGTCACAGGCGAAACATGAGCACTGCAAATATCCGGGGTTACTTTGCCCGTTACCTATACCAGAGGGAAAATGGGAGATGTCTCTATGGATTTCATAGAAGGCTTGCCGAAGTCCAATGGCTATTCAGTGATTTGGTTGTGGTGGACAGGTTCACGAAGTATAGTCACTTCATACCGTTGAAACATCCGTTTATAGCAGCTACCGTAGCAGATGCCTTCTTCAACCATGTAGTGAAGCTGCACAGCATGCCTCTGACAATTACATCTGACAGAGATAAAATTTTCACTAGTAACTTCTAGAAGGAGTTGTTCAAGCTGTGGGGTACTCAACTTTAAATGTCTACAGCCTATCATCCTCAGACGGATGGGTAACCGAGAGGGTGAATCAGTGGTCTCGAAATGTATCTCCGATGTGCAGTGCAGGATACTCCAAACAGTGGTACAAATGGTTATCTCTAGCTGAATTCTGGTATAACACCTCTTATCACAATTCTCTTGGATGCACTCCATTTAAAGCTGTTTATGGGAAGGACCCGAATATGGGACATTGGATGTCTCCAGCAGCACATCAAATGCAGATTTACAAGGTTGGTTGAAGGAGCGAGAAGAGTATACAGCCTTGCTGAAACAACATCTTCTACGGCACAAACGAAAATGAAATCTGATGCTGACAAGAATAGAACAGCAAGGGAGTTTACAGTTGGGGAGTCAGTCTTTTTGAAGTTGCAGCCGTATGCTCAGTCTTAAGAGATACTGCAACGCGAGGATATCTGTCGTGCGGTTGACACGCCAGATGCCATCATAAGGTGGCATATCGAAGGTGTGGAGCTAGGCGACTTAGGGTTATCCGGGACGAGTTTGGTATACATGATGTGACAGGTTCGGCCCCTCGTGGTGGAGTAAAGATCTAATCCTGCTTTTATTGTACTGATGATGATTTTGATTAAAAGGTTGATGTACCGCTACATGGAGAAAAGATTGTTAGACCTTGAGAGTGTACCCTTAGGGGGCACCCCTGGCCGGCCATATATACACGGTCGGGTCAGGGTTACATGATTGTACCCGAGTCGGTTTGGGGTCGGTGTGCTACTTGGAGTTAGATACGTCTTCCGTCTTTCCTTCCAAGTTGAGTCATTGTGTCGTTAATGACTCCAGTTTGAGTCGTGCAAAATCTTGAGCCGGACTACATTGTGACGTGTAAGCCCATGGAGAGGGGCGTCCGTGAGTCGTCCATACCCTACCTTCGTCTTGCAGGATGTCTCTCTTTGTGGTCCTACCCGGTTGGGTATTCCCCCAACAATATCCTACCCGTGTTTTGAATTTGTAATTCACACCATGTTTATTTTTATTTTGCATCAGATGTGACATAACACTCATGTGGGAAAATGGTTTCGCAAATCCCCTGTTCCAACTCGGTAACAGAGGATTGAAGGTGAATGGGAGCGGGATGTGATGCCAACTCCCCAAAACAATACTATGTTGTAGATCAGACTTATAGATCCAAAATAAGATGCAAAGTAGACAAAATTCTATAATGTATTGTTCTGCTGACTTTTTCTTTAAGTAATAACAATTTTGTTTTTCAAAATTAACAATTTGTTAATGAACAGATAGTTTCACATGACATTGAAAAGAAATAAATGTAAGCCCTATGATATGTGAGACCCCCCCCCCCTCGGAAAAAATGACCTGTTTGGTTGATCGCACGAGGGGTTGGTCCGAGCTCGCACGAACCTTGAAGCACCCAAAACGTTGGCGTAAGGAGAACTCACAAATCTGCCATTTCTCCAGAGCCTTGGTGAGGAGCGCGGGGAGGAGGAGGCATGAGCGGGCAGGCAACAACAGAGATGGCGGGAGACGAAATATTGGTGGCGTGGTATGGTGAGAAAGCTAGGCTCACCCCCTCTTTAGTCGGTCACCTCGAGCGGGAGGACGTACCCCATTTTTACGATTAAAGGTACAAGGGCAGCGGTTGAGATCTGCGGCGGTGATGGCGGCACCGGAAGCGTCGAGGACCAAGATCTCTGGCCGCTAGACCAAGATCTACCTATATTGGCCGCCTCATCTAAGGCATCGTCAGGTCGTGGCCCTCTTTTCCCACGGAGGTAAGCACCAGTGAAGCCAGCCTACCATCCCTTCTCTATTGTTAGGTTATGCAAGGTGTATAGAGTACCGCTCATAGCTAGATTTCATCGTTACTGATGCACTTGATTTCACTAGGACGGACGGATGCTGCTTATCATTCAGGTAACAACACTCATAGTTGTGATGCAGGCCTGGCTCCTTTAGTCCATCATAGAGATTCGTAGCAATTACATGAGTGTAATCGATACGGTCCATTGTTTGTCTGAAACAGGAGAAGGTGGAAAATATGAATTACATCTACAAACAACAACGATGTAGATGTTGTGAACAAGCTTGTAGAGACGTTTAGGGAAATGGGGTTGTTACAAGATAGTATCACACCTTTGTGGAACAACAAGTAGCAATGTTCCTTCATGTTGTAGGTCATAGCTAGAGGTTAGAGTGATTCACAACACATTCAGGAGAGAAGTGAACAATATTCCGGTTTTTCAAGCAACTCTTGTATGCGGTTGGAGAGCTCAGAATAGAGATGATCAAGACACCATCTGGTCAAACATGGCATATGTGATATGCCATCATTTATTTTCTGCATAACATAATGATTTTGTTCATCTCATGACAAGATTGTATTGGTGCAATTGATGGTACTCATGTGACTACTAGAGTGCCGAGGTCACACTTAGCCGCATACCAGGATAAAAAGCACAACACCAGTAGATTTGTGCTTGATGTTGTTGGCTTCGATATGAAGTTCACATATGTGTCGACTAGCTGGGAAGGATCTGCCCATGATGTAAGCATTCTTGCTAACAGTATGAGTCGACCAGATTGGATCAATATTCCAGATGGAAAGTTGTACCCTGGATATGCAGGATATGCTTGTCATCCCGGTGTTCTTCGCCCTCAGGAGTACCACATACCATCCTAGTGAGTTCTCTGCAAGGCACTATCCTAAACACTGCCAAGGAATTGTTCAATCTGAGACACTCTAACCTTAGAGTTATGGTTGAGAGGGAATTTGCTTCTTTCACTAGTAGGGAAGTGCCTTTCTGTGGAATGACATTTTGTGGCGCACCATTTTGGCCATGCGCCACAAAAACATTTCAGTGGCGCACCATGGACAATGCGCCACAGAATACTGTGGCGCATGCAAGCTGTAATGCGCCACAGAAATATGGTGGGTCCCGCCTCAACAAAAATCTGGTGACATTTCTGTGGCGCATTGCTCTGGATGCGCCACAGAAAGCAGCATTTCTGTGGCGCATCCAGTCCTGTGCGCCACAGAAATGTTGTGGGTCCCCCTCCAACTATTGCCTGGGTGCTTATTCTGTGGCGCACGGTTCTGGATGCACCACTGAAACTAATATTTCTGTGGCGCATCTAAGCCCATGCGCCACAGAAAAGTATGTGTGTGTTTTTTTTTAATTTAACCAAATGTGTTTGTGTTTTGTACATACTTTTTTTAAATGTGTGTGTGTTCTTTCTTAAAATATAACCAATTTTTTTAAAAAATTTAACCAAATGTGTTTGTGTTTTGTACATTCTTTTTTTATAAAATTGTGTGTGTTCTTTCTTTAAATATAACCATTTTTTTTAAATTTAACCAAATGTGTGTGTTCTTTATTTTTAAAATAACTAAAATATTTTTTTAAAAGAATAACAAATGTATGTAGTGTTCTTTATTAAAATTTAACCAAAAAAAATTTACAAAAATATTTGAGACAGCCAGGATTCGAACCTGGCTGCCCCCAGGTTTCAGGTTCAGTGGCTAACCACTGGGATATGTTGGTTTTATTGTCATATAGCAGCAACACTACTTTTTAAAGTTTCAGGCAACACAATTCTGTGGCGCACCCAGGCTGGGATGCGCCACAGAATCTCACATTTCTGTGGCCACCCTGGATAGGATGCGCCACAGAATTATTCTGCGCCCAATTACATGTGGGCCCTCCCCGCGCCGGCCCTCTCTCTTCCCAAATTTCCCCAACTCCTCGCGACACAGAGCGCGCACTCGACACCACCGCGCCCCCAACTCGCCGCCGGCGACCTCCCTGCGCCCCGCCCACCCTTGCAGCGCCCTGCCCCAACTCGTCGCCGTCGATCGACCTCCCCTGCGCCCCGCCCCCCCCAACCCTCCCTCCGAGCAAACGAGCAACCGCCCAACCCGCCCCGCCCCCGCCTCGGCCTCGAGACCGCCGCAGACGAAGAAGACCACCGGCGCCGCCCTGGGACCCGCCACAGGACACCAGGACCTCCACTCGCTCCCCTGCCCGAGGTGCTTCCCCTCCCCCTGCCTCCTCCCCTACCGAAAAACATGCACCCTAGGTGTTTGTTGAAACTCCAACAACAATTTTTTTGAATTTTGTTGTTCATTTGCTTGCTGCTTGTTGTTGTTAGTGATGCTAGGTTAGTTTCTAGTTAGTTGCTAGGTTAGTGTTAGGTTAGTACATGCAAAAAATTGAAGATGAAAAAATTTGCTAAGTCAAATATGGTCAGTGTTTAAACATGCCTTTCAAACTGACTTGAATTAAGGTGTTAGAAGTTTTCAAAAATTATTTTTGAGCTTTATCATGAAGTAATAAGTGCAAGATATCCATGAAGGTACATTGCAAATAGGATCAAGATTTGATAATTTCGTAAGCGTCCAAAGTTGGTACTTTTTAATTGTCTTGAAGATGCATTTTTAGTTGGAATTAACTAATGCATTATTTTGCCAAATGCAGGAAATTTAAAGGAAACTCAGCGTGATTTTAGGTGAGATGTGGATGTGGTGATGTGGATGTGGATTTTGCCGTATGCCGTGTATGTTTATGAGATGTGGATGTTGTATGTGTGTTTGTTGCCGGCCGGAGATGCCGGCCGGAGATGTGGTTGTGTTGATGATGTTGTTGCCGGCGGAGATGCCGGCCACAAATGTTTGTGGATGAAATGTCTGCAGGTACCCATGAGGCCCTTGAGTTTGCCGGAACGTCGATTAACTTCCGTTCCGGCAAATTCGGGTACTCCATATGTCCATTTTTTAGCAAAGGTCATGCCGAAATTTTTCGTGAATTTTGGCATGACTTTGCTAAAAAATAGGACATATGATTTGTGAAATGTCTGCAGGTACCCCGAGAGGCCCTTGAGTTTGCCGGAACGTCGATTAACTTCCGTTCCGGCAAATTCGGGTACTCCATATGTCCCTTTTTTAGCAAAGGTCATGCCGAAATTTTTCGTGAATTTTGGCATGACTTTGCTAAAAATAGGACATATGGGGTATTGCGACTAATGCATGGGCCGGGGTATCTTAGTACTTAATTAAGCGATTTTTTTCTTATATTTGTTGTACTAACCTTTTGCCTCTTTTTAATGCAGTGCAAACATGTCGGAAGGCGGCCCTTCTAAGCACATGAGCGTCGAAGATCAAGCTAGAGATTTCAACAAGTCGTTCTGGGAGGTGTCCCAGCAGATGGAGGAGGAGGTGGAGGCCGCCGAGAATGAGCAAGAGGACCGGGTGGAGGACGCCGAAACCACAGATGGAGCTGCTAGTGCCGGTCAGGAGGATGACACCAGCACCACTGATGGTGGCGACCACACAGATGCTGCTACCGATAGCAACCCGACCGCTAAGCGGAAGAAGGCAAGGAAGGATCGGAACCGCAAGCGCTCGACAACGTCACACACGTGTTCACCAAGGTCACGCCATGTGGCCTACCAGTGGAGCCGGAAAAGCATGCCAAAGGGTACAGCATGCAACTAGGGTGCATCGTCCGGGAAAGCATGTCGATCAACACGAAGGACCTCAGAAGCAAGGGCAATGAGGCTTTGGTCGAACACCTCCTCACGAAGCTTCACCAACGATACACGTTCCCGCTTCCGTTGAACAAAAAGGTGGACAGTTTAGCCATCACGAAGATGAGCACCGCCTTGAGCAGCTGGAAATTTCGGGTGAAGAAGAAGATCAATAAGGGTCAAAGCTGGGAGGAGATAAGTGCCAAAGAACCGACGCTCGACAAAGAAGAGTTCGAGATATTCAAGGAGTCCTTAAAGTCTGAGGAGGCTACAAAATGGACCGAGTGGGGTAAGTCTATGCGGGAGCTGAACATAGGTAACCACCGTTTGGGAAGCGGCGGTTACCGAGGAAAACAGCCCGTTTGGGAAAAGGAGGATGCCATTGTTGCAAAAATGGGAAAAGAGAACATGTGGAACAAATTCACGGACGAGCAAGTGAGGAACTTTGTCCGGTCCCGCTACTATCTGAACGAGGCGACGGGGGAATTCGTTACCGACGATGACGATGTGAGGACATTCGAGAAATTACTGGTAAGGAATTTAATTTCCGCGGATATCTCAAAGTCCATTGCGTTGATCTAATTAGATAACGAAGTCATATATTTCTACATGGGTTCACCTTAATTTCCTTTGTCTGCAGGAGGATGAGTTGAAGGATGGCCCGTCGTCCCAGGAGTCGACGGAGCCGTGGGACACGACTTTCAACAGGGCGACGAACGCTTACAAGGATAGGGACAAGTCGAAGCCGCCGACGTCAGCTGGTCGTGTGTCCGGCTTTGGTACGAGCATGAAGTTCGTAGAGTACTACTCATCTGACCCGGAGAAGAGAAAGGAGAGGAGGAAGATGAAGAGGGATAATACCGCCGAGGTTGTGGAGCTAAGGAAGAAGGTGGAGTCACTAGAGAAGCAAATAGTGGACTCCAGTACAGTGGACAAGTTAGTGGACGAGAGGATCCGGACGCTCATACCCCCTGGGTTGTTTGAGGGGTTAGCTGCTTGGAATGCGGGAGGTCAACAAGGGCCCATACACGTGCCCAGCTTCAGCGGCAGCAACTCAACCATGAACCGGGCCGTGTCGCCGGACCTGGTGACCCCACCCAACGCCACCCTGCAGCAGTCGGTCCCTTTTGTCGCACCGACACCCCCTCCCGCGAAAGATACCGAGGCGCCACCACCCGAACGGCCGGAGGAGAATGTTAGGCCGGCCGCCGGCACCGGCGCCCTTGTCTCGACATTAGCCGAGATCAACGCCATCGACAAGGTAACTAATTAATTACTTAGTCCGCGTCATTTTCTATAACTCTGCCTTTTATGACTGCCACCTGATGATGCCCAACATTTGTTCACAAAAGGACACGCCTTGCATACTCCTGCATAGGGTGGTACCCGACGGCGAGTTGAAGGAAGTTGCTGAGGGCATGCTCATACAACCATTGTGCCGTGATATGCACAACAATAGAATGAGCGAGGCCGTGATGAGGGTCAAGGTGACTGAGGTACTGCCTGAGTTTAGTGGCATCGACCCCCCCATGCAACCTCCGGGAGCCGAGAAACACATGCTCCTTGGAAATTGCCCCAAGTGGGTCCTGGAATGGCCGAAGACCCAAATTCGTCTTGGGGGGTTAAGGCGCCGCTCCACCGGCGCCACCTCTAAACCCCGGAAGCCGATCGTTCGGCCCTCGAAGCCGCCACGAAAACCTGTTGAGAAGGAACCGGCGCCACAAGCAGCAGTCGCCACCACCCGGAAGGAACCGCCGGTCGTTGCCACCACCAGCCGCCACCAAAGACTGTTGGGAATGTCTGTACCGCAACAGCCGTCCGAAGCCAAAGACGTTGCACCTCAACTTGATGGCAACGACGATGATGATGAAAATATCGACGTCGATGGCTTCATCAACACGGGCGCGAGCAAAGATTTGTTCATGCCTGCTATGGATGAGGAACCACCCTTCCGCGCTCACGGTGATCAACCTGGTCGTCGCACTACATGCCAGCGCCTGAGTTTTTCTCAAAACACGCCTCCGGAAGCCGGCGATCAAGCTCCAGACAAAACGGGTAACATTTTCAGCCCTGGCACACTGACACGGACGGTTTGCGCGGGGTTCACTGCACCCCCACCATCCCCAGAGAAGATCAAGAAGTCTAAGAAGAGAAGTAGGCAAGGCACCTCTACGAGCCAGCCAGCTCCTAAGGTTATCCGGGGTCATGAAGACATGACATCACCCCGTGCGGATAGCTTGACCCGAGTTCATGTAGCTGGTAAACCGTTGCTGCCTCCGGAGTTGCTCTGCCTCGCAAAAGGACCCATGCTCTCTTTGCATGAAGCTATCTTGATGATGGAGGGCCTGCTTCTTAAAGACAAGAATCCAAATTACCCGGTGTTGACGGTCCAGGTACCAAAGAACGTGGACTTCGTTACTGAAGCCCCCGCCGATCTGTTCTTCATAGCGTTCGAGGACGTCTTCAACCTGTTTCACTCTAGACGGCTGGACTATAACTTGGTCCGCCTATACGCGATCAATATGGCGATGAAGATCCAGAGAGATGTTGCCCCGTACGTCACGGTAGTGGATCCCTACTACATGCGTGACAGTCAGCTGGTGGAAGGATCAACGACACGGGATAAGGCCACGGAGTACCTGAAGAGGTTCATGCTGAACAACAAGAGGAAGAACAACCTTCTTCTACCTTTCTTTCCCGAGTAAGTACACATCCGCTCGCCGCCGTCGTATCTTATGCTTTCTTATAGATTTCTTCCGTTGTTGATCCTTTCCACTGCATTTTTTCCGACTAGGGACAAGTACTGCGTACTCATCATCCTAAACCCGAGGTGGTCCATTGCCACTTATTTGGACACGGGGAGTTCGAGCAATAAGAAAGACTACACCAGAATAAAGGGTGTTCTCGATGAGGCTCTCGAGGGCTACGCCCAAATGGGAGGCCACTTCGAACAAGGACAGACGAACGGGGAATGTTTCTCGCTGAACAACAAACACCGGTTCAGGCATGGGACCCAGTTCGATTGCATGAAGCAGAAGCATGGCAGCGTGAAGGATGCCTTCTACGTCCTCCATCTCATGAAAGGGTTTGTCCGGGATGCACTGAAAACAAAGTTGCCATCTAGTATCCGAGAATGGACCAAAAATGCAGGGAAAATCGCCGAGGATAAGCTTAGAGAAGACTTTCATCTCATCCAGATGGAGTTGTCGCGAATCATCTACGACGATGTTGTGACAGCAAAGGGGACCTTCAACAAAGCCAGTGGTAGGATAAATCATGCATACTCGCAATAAGTGTTTCTTTATTTTCTTTACTATAGACTTATCATACTCAATCTATTTATATTATTAACCAATATATATACCTATATTGACACTGCACAAATATTGACATGGTTACAAATATGAACACTAATACATGGTTGTATCCATTTCCAGGGTTGCATCAAAGGCAAATCGAAGAACACCTAGCTCTTCAAAATGACAGCCGGACGTGGACGACGAAAGACGGCTACAAACCGTTCCCGGCGCCGCTCAACAAGAAGACTCCTTGATCAGCAGGACGTGGACGTGTACTCAGTTTGATCCTAGTTTAGGCGGTCGTGAAAACTTCATTTATACTAAGACTTGTGTGAACTTTTGTACCAGTTAATTGTCACTATATATGTATGTATCTCGGGCTCTAACTGATGTAATGACATATTTATCTGTCTGTTTTAATACCGTGTCAAAATATATTACTGTTTCTATTATTTTCTGTATAAATACTGTAATATACATGTATTATTGTCAAATTAATACAGCAAATAATCGATAATACAGCAAATAATCGATAATTCAGCAAATAATTTAGTGGCGCATGGTAAATAATTTTGTGGCGCACCATATTCTGTGGCGCACGAAGCAAGTGCGCCACAGATAAATTATTGTCAAATTCATCACGCATGGACTAATATTTCTGTGGCGCATGAGCAATATTTCTGTGGCGCATTCTGGAAGTGCGCCACAGAATTTTCTACTTTCTGTGGCGCACGGCAGGGTGCGCCACAGAAATAATATTTTTGTGGCGAGAATTCTGTGGCGCACCCACCATGCGCCACAGAAAGCTATTTTGGTGCGCCACAGAAAGGCACTTCCCTACTAGTGTTTGAAGAACATATTTAAGATTGTTGATCAGAAGGCATTCCACCCTTTCGCCACCCAAGTTAAGCTTGTTCTTGCATGTTGGAATGGGCTGAAGCAATGTGGGAAGATTGAGGTACCACTAGAATCTGAAGAGAGAAGAAGAAGAAGAAGAAGAAGAAGAAGGAGGAGGAGGAGGAGGAGGAGGAGGAGAAAGAAGGAGGAGCAGGAGAAGAAGAAGAAGAAGAAGAACAAGTATGCGTGCTAAAACTGCCATTTGCTAGTAGCTAGGACAATCGTGATGTAGTTATGAACTTCCATTTTCTTAGCAGTTATGACTATAACATCGTTAATTTGCTACTCAATTATATGTTTGTGTGGTGTAATTCGTGGTAAGGTCACCACTGGTGAGAAGGGGTGACCACAACAACCATCATTGAGCAACCAAACATCTGCTAAGCATATACACACCACCAAACACCGATGCAAGTTTACCACGTTCCAAACCGAATAGGTCTGGATAGAATCTTGTTGGCAACCAAATTAGGTGCACAACATGACCCAAGCCGCGTTTCTCCTCAGCCAGGCCTCGCGAGTCACAGATGCAGAATGCCAAAAAAATGCACGCGAGTAACCACACACGCCCTTAAGGACCTCTATATTAGTAGTCAATCTTGAACATCAAATGTTTCTCAAAGTTTAACCATAAGTTGTCTCTTTGGTCCCCTCCACTCTATTTGGCCTCCTCAACATGGTCCTTCAAGCTCCACCACTAAGGGAATGCGTTGGGGAATCACGCATACTAGATTTAGGGGTGCGCCTTGGCGCACGACCCCCGAGCCCTTTGCTGACGACGCGTCATACACAATGCTAATAATTAGCGGTTACAAAAAATAGATCCACATGTAGGGTCGAGGACTAAATTAGAAAAAACGATAGACACAAAATAACCTCGGAAGAACATTAAACAAAACGTCAGCCGTCTTGTCCATAATTGTTCCAATGAAATAAAATAAATAAAGTTATTACGGTATATGTAAAGACAAACTTAAATAAGTAACGATCCATGGTTTCACAAGGTACATGAAAGCCGAACCATGTAACGAAAGTTAAAATATGAATCCTCGCACACAATGAGCCAGCCATGAGGTAAACACCGTCTTAACCATTACATGAAGATCCACGATCAGGAAATAAGGCTCGGCGGATAGAAGAGCCAACGATATACTTGTCATCCCTACCATCAACGCCGACCCACAACTACGTCGAAGGGACATGGTCATGTACCGACTTAACACAATGCAAACACAGGGTCCCAACTCCCTTACGTACGAACAGGGGGCATGCTTATGCACTGGCTTAATGGAAAAACCAAGAACATACCGAACATAAAACAACATACGAGACAAATGCAGTACTCATATTGCCAAAGAAAACATGGTAACACGACACAACCTGAGGACGGCAGACTAGTAAGCCAGCGAGGCATATCTCATAACCATTGGGTACGTTGCACTATTGGAACATTCAGAAGAAACGTCAGGTCGTAGACCTAGCGAGGCGTGCCGCCGTAGGGGACCCAACCATATTAACTTATCTGTCTGAATGATCTGTCGATTAATGATGCGTTCTCTGTGCACCCCGCCAACTCCAGATTTCCGTCTTAATGCACAACCCGACCACGCCGACTCCAGGTTTCGTCTTGATGCACCACCCGACCCCGCCGACTCCAGGTTCCGTCTTAATGCACCCTGAAGCCGGCATAAAGGCCTCGTTCATTTTGGCAGTACCGAACAAATCAAGACATTCTAAGCACGACATCGAAATACATGACATCTTTATCAATAAAAGTATAAAGCCGAAAGATTTACACGACGCTCTACACGGCTGACGTTTTAGTATCAGGAACATATATTCCCACATTTGCCAAGCTTCCAGCCCTCGTCGCGTAGCTACGAACATACGCTATGATAGCCTCACCATCTAAGTCCGTAAACGGCCGTCCGTCACAGTGTTTATGCGGCAATCCCTTCGAGGCGGCACCAATGTCCAAGCTAGGATGATGAGACCTCACAAGCGTCCAAGCGACACAAGCTCCTTGCTGAGCGGCGGTCTGCTTCCATTCTTTCATAATTACCAAAGCTCGGCGTAGCGTTCTGACCATGTCATACAAGTTGGTTGGAACGTCTTTCGATGGAATTAGACACTTGAGCAATTCAATTGCTGCTACCTTCAACTTCTTCATCGCCTGACATGTCAACTTTAAATGATCCTCCGGACACAATCCCAATGAAATATCAAAGGAGCCTGTGTTTATAGTAAGAGCAATCAACAACCAGACGAAACACATGATGATCACATCTCATAAAAAAACAAAAGTCCTGCCAGAACAAACCTAAACAATCTCGAGTGCACGAATCGACTAAATTAACCATTTTTTTAACTGATCGAGTTGCCCCCTCGGTTTGCACTTCCATTTTATTCTTGTGTTCAACAGATACACGTGACAAATAATCATGTTCCTTTTTGCAGTCAATGAGATCACGTACCAAGATGATATTCTTTCTCTTAAGCACACGAGTTTTCTTCGTTAACGTGTCACAAGCCCCGTTAATACGTTTGTTTTTTCTGTCGTGTCTACGTTGGATTTCACTAAATTAGTTGGCCATATCAGCACTTGAGACCGATTTCTTAAGCCGATTCTCAATGTCGACTATCTTAACCATGTTCGCTTCCGCCTTGAATCGAGCGTCCTTCAGCTCTTCTTGCAAAATCACAAAACGCCTGACCTGATCAGCTAAAGAATTTTCTTCTAGAACCGATCCTGTCGTACGTGACACGATATCAAGCTACAAAAAATAGTTTCATAATAATTAGTTCCACACCGTTAGAAAAATACGAGCCTAATTCCACGATAAAGACAAATCCAAACAAAGAAAGAAACTCATATAGAGTTACCATATGAGAATACTCGATATTTCCCATTTCTTCACATGGCTCGCGAGCACGTTGATGGTCATTAGCCGGGAAAATCTCCAACGCACACTCCATGGTTAATTTTTCTGGAACTAACGGTATCGTCGCTGATATTGCCACTCGATAATAACAATAGAAAAAACACAAAGACCAAGGTCCTCTTGCCTAGTTGTGTCATTATATAACGTCCATCACAGGTAAGCGGTACGACCTTCTCAACAGTGGCAGAAAGCACAAACGACACGGCAACATACTGAAGGACAGAAAAAACCGAACACAACATTCTCCACTAATACTGCCGCCCACTATCTGGTCCGCTTCAACCCCAAAGTCATACTACCGTACAGAAGGGCAAAACGGTGAAAAACCAAGTCGGCACATGAAACGACGTAAACAGTACTAAATGCAGTCCTTAAAATCAAATGATAGTTTGTTATGAGCTCCAACTACCCACGATCTTCCAACTGCCAATGCACACTCTCAGTAATGTACATAGCAATTAATGAAGAGAGAAGGTCCTGACTCCTGTAGTACAGCCGGTCTACTGAATATCCGACACATGGAGTCGGCTGACCCATGTACGGAACATGGAGTCGGCCGACACACGTACGAATTGAGTTCTGGCCGAGTCCCGGTAGTCGGCCGGAATGACCTTCTCCGTCTGACTGCTTTGTCGATCCCGTCGACTCCCTGGAGTCGGCGCGACCTGCTTCACACACCACAACTATCCCCACGAAGGTTCTTCTCATCAAGACACTGAAATCCTAATCGAGATACTCTACATATCAATTGGCTGTCTGTAGGCTATGCACGTCATAGGGTTTTAGTGTGTTGAAATGCCGTTAAGTCAGCAAATTCCTGTCCAACGGTCTCACGCCGGCGGATTCTACGACCTACTGGCCTATCTTCTAATATACAAACACCCAAACAATGAGGAAAAGCCCGTCCTGGATGCCGACCTGTCTCTGTTATCGCGCGACTGCACTCTGCTGAACTGATATGGGCTTCTCCATCTCAACGCACCATCCGACAACGCCGACTCCCTGGAGTCGGCGCGAACAACGTTCCTCTCCGTGCTAATTGCTGCACCTTTCCTACACGCACTCATACTCCAGGACTGTTCCTCCGTTTTCATGCCGACTCCTCTCCTCGCGCCATAATTTATCCTTGATTATTTTGCTTGATCGGTTAACGGTCGTCTTAACATACAGACTACCTGTTTTCGTCGCATCTCATTCTCCATTGACATTCACTTACCCTATTCATGTATATACACATAAAAGCAAGCTCAGGATAATCAGAGGATTGACTTGAGCGACACATGGCGGCACTATAAACCTGTGCTGTCACGTGATTGCTTTCGGCTCGAGTGACATGGGCTTCTCCCTCTTAACACACCTTCGTGCTATCGTGCAGTACTCAGCGTGACCAGCCGCACGAAAAAATCTGCCTGCCAAATCTTAATATGTTTGGTATCTCGCGCGTCGTCGGTACGTTGCACTGTTCGTGATGTCAGGGAGAATTCGGGCCCCATTGGCCGAGTCCTAGATGGCGTCTCGCCATTGGTGCCGACTTCGTTGTGCGACCTAACTGTCAATCTGAATCAAACAGGATACTACTTTTTTATGCAATGATCGGACGGTGAATCGAAACGGAGATGCATTAAGACGGAACGTGGAGTCGGCCCGATTGGGTTGTGCATCAAGACGAAACCTGGAGTCGGCCCGATCGGGTTGTGCATCAAGACAAAACCTGGAGTCGGCGAGGTCGGGCTGATGCATTACGAAGGAACCTGGAGTCGGCCTGATCGGGTTGTGCATCAAGACGAAACCTGCAGTCGGCAAGGTCAGACTGATGCATTAAGAAGGAACCTGGAACCTGGCGAAAGCCCAACTTTCGACCCACACGGATGGACTAAACACGGTAACAAACCAATCTTTGCCCAAAAGAACGTACACAAAAAAGAGGGAGTCGGCGGGACGCCCCTCCTGTCATGTCTTGTGGCCACCGAACGGGTGGAGTCGGCGGATAGATCGAACTCATCCAAATCTATAGGTGGTTCCAAACAAATATTAAACATTTGGAGAACCTTTCTCGCTTGTTCTCTGTCGACGGCGGTGAGCAGTGGAGTTATCTCGTCCGAACGTACACAAAAAAAGGAGTCGGCGGGATAGCCGAGCAGTGAGACGGAGAAGGTCAGTGGTGCCGACTCTCGGGAATCGACCAGCACATAAAGAGAAAGGTCAGCCCAGCCGACTCCCGGGACTCGACCAACACATAAAGAGAAAGGTCAGTCCAGCCGACTCCCGGGACTCGACCAGTACATGAAGGTCAGTCCAGCCGACTCCCAGGACTCGACTAGTAACCTCCGCGCAGTACTCGGCGTGACCAGCGTTCCTCTCCATATTAATTGTTGCGCCTTCCCTAACGCACCTCCGAGTATAAAGAGACAGACAAAAACGCCTATGAACATATTTAATTCCTCGAGTGCTGCCGGCTCCCCGTTGGGTTTTCGTACGATGACATTTCTTCAGCGTTTTGTCTTACGTATTTATTTTAATACACACCGCTGCCGTCGATTCCCTCGAGTCGGCAGGACTGGCCATGTCTGTTTTTACTGCACGTCGATCAATCCGACTCCATGGATTCGGCGTAAACTGTGTTCCTCTGGCAACTCAGTAGAAATGAAAACTGACATGATAGTATGTATCGTTGAACATGAACAAATTGACGGATCCACGGATTAACCGTTACAACACAAATCGAAGCATAACTACACACCAAATACATAGCACGAAACGAAAAGAAAATCACTATCATCACCCTGATCTAGTTCCTTTTCCTCTTCGTCTGGTTTTGATGTCCTTTCTGCCCTGGTCCTGTAGACAATCCGCAAAGACCTCAATTAAACATAGCAAATTAAGATATCATGATGGGACCATCGTACACAGCCCAGCGCAACAATCACAAATCCATCCATGACAAAAAAAACGAACCTCCTTTCGAACAAGGACGAAGGGACAGGCGGAACATCCAGATCTTCGACGACAGCCACTACAGCTTGGCAAAGAAGATAAATATTAATTGAGTCCACAGTCTGCCATATGTGCGTAGGATTTTATTTCCATCGTGTTCAACTATATCGCATTCCCATAACCGTAATCACCAACCGCAAGGACACATTGATTCTCCATTAATCGATCAGAAGCAATCACCTTGTCAGTCGTGACCTGCGGAGCCGGCTTCACGACCTCCTCCCGAAACGACAGAACCTTCTTAACAGCTAACTTTATTATTCTTTCCATCGCTACACCAAACAGGGAAAACGCTTAGAATACATTGAAGAAATCCCACGTATGTATAAAAAATCAATATTTATCAGATCAAAACCGAGACAACCTACCCAGCCGCAGAAGTTTTCGACCCAGAAGACGCTTTACAACCGACGGTGGTGTAGCCAAGAGATCATCCCCAGAAACAACCTGTTTACAAAGCACGAGATAAATAATCGAAAAGAGACGACGCCAAGATAAAAAAATAAGAATGTTACAGGAACTAACCGCGGAAGAACCCTCGCCAGCAGAGGACGGAACATCAGCATGATCAGCAGTCACACCGTCGGAAACAACCGTATCAGCTTCAACCTCTCAGCTAAGTTTTTACCAAGGGAGCTCAACACACTACCACTCGAATTGCTAGATGAAGCCAATGCTAGGCCCGTATTACGACGGATAGTTGGAGCGTGAGACTGGCTCCCATAGCTAGCATCTATCCTATGAACTTGGTAAGACGGCTTTTCCGAGTCCGGTTCAAAGCTCTTCGTTGTCACAGAAACGACAAGGCGAAATTTCTTGGTCAAAACGGCGGTGAGTTCTTTTGGAGTCGATTGATCCGTCCTTCCCAACTGAACAACCTCCTCCAGCATTAAGCCCAGAGGAACCCTGGAATGAAGAACAGTCATGACCGGCTTGCCGATGAGTTCCTTGCCGGCTTTGTCAAAGAATACCAACTCGACCTCATCATCACCATTACCGCCGATGTAACAAATTCGATACCTGCAAAAAACAAAACGCCTCAATAGAAAAAAACCAAACCACAAAATATCATGTATCAAAACACAATCGTTATAATCACCTGGGCATCGCGCTCTTGCCATCACAATCTGAATCCGGACACCTGTATGCATCCCCAAAAGGCACCATACCCTTGTTACAGCTCGTGCAGGCGGAAAACCACCAACGTTGTCCAGGGCTAAGCCGTCTGATGTCCACAGTACAGTAAAACTTGGTTTTCTACATAATAAAAGAATAAACGTACAGATAAGAAGCAAGTTAAGTAAACTAAACCAAACATGACTAATGAAAGACACGGTAAAGGTACGAACCGAGTGATCCCAAATATTTAAATCAACCAGCTCCTTAACAGTCTTATTCTCTAATGAACCTGGGCACTTATTTCCTCAGGAGTCTGACCAGGAAGGGCAATACTCTGAACCACAGGAATCTTGTCCTTTAACCTACAAAACAAAAATCTTATTAGATAGTCGATCGCTAACAACTGAAAAACTAACGAAACAAACCGCCGGACACATACTTAGAATGTAACTCGTTGATCTCAGGCAGATCTTCATTGATGTACCAGCGACAAGGGGCGCTACCGCTCAAGCCCCACCGACCTACAACCATAAAAAATAATTGAAAACATGTCTTAAAACAACGCGTAAAAACTATATGTAGTAGAAACATAAGTCTCCTTCCAAATAAAACCTTCAAAAGGTTTAACTAAAGTCCCAACAAAGATGACGATAACAGGTTCCTTTTCGGCCATTTCGAGTACACCCTGCCCATCAAAAGCGGTGGCTCGTTCTCCCCAAAGAATAACACTAATCTGATGGCCGCTGCAAACAACAAATAAGCCAGCAACAAATCAATAAAGGAGACAGTTACCTTGAAAAAGAAAATTAAACGACAAATTGTAAAACGGACACGAAAGTACCTAACATCACTCAAATAGATAATCCTCTTCGTAGACGGCATAGCACGGCTAGCACTGTGGTACTGAGTCGGCGGAGAAACTCAGTAATAATACCTATGACGTCTATACAAAAAAAACTACTATAGATCAATACAAAAAACAATACATCTACACAGAAGAGGTAGACGGAATACGTAAAACGGAAACAAATAAAACAACCAAACGAACCTGTGAAGCTATCAGGCAAATCAGTTGGACTCGGCAGACAATCAATTGGAGTCAAGGCGTAAGTACAGAGGGGATAGTCCATGATAGTATCAGACAGCCCTCGAAGATTTGTATATCTGCAAAACTTAATAATATACCTACCCTCCACTACCCTATAACTGTTTTTCCTTGCACCGACCAGGAACCTATCCATCTCAAAGACCAAACCCTCTTCAAGGAGATCCTGGAACCGGACAACCAGGGTTGGCGAGACCTCTCCATACATATGATTCCCCTAAACAATAGAAGTTACACATAAGCGATAAATCTAAATACAAAATAACAGAACAAAACCAATAAACAAACAACCACCTCTTTGTCCTGGAAGACGATACCAATGTGCTTTATAGGCCCATCATCTGATGCTCCACGGTGAAGCCATAGGCGAGACACGTAGACCTGAACTGTCCAGTTCCGACTACCCGGGTTAAGCTCGCTCAAGGGACTGATCACCATCTAAGAAAAACAAAGAAAACAATTAAAAAAACTGAATATAGAAAATAATAACAAATCTGACATACAATACGATCAAACAAACGTCAAATACACACAGAATGTAAAAGAGCATACTAACCAGAGCAGCAGGACAATAGGAACAGAGTATAAACACGAAGCACAAAGCTAGAGAAGTCGCCGGTAACAAAATAAAGACAGACCAACCGCACGAGCCCCCGGAAATGCACGCTAACCGGCTCTACAAACAGGGACAACACCAAACATAAGAACCTCTGTAGTAAGACACCACTTTGTAGGCGACCCAACAAAACAAGATATAGCATTGCAGCCAAAAAATTCAGTACGTTCAAAGATAACATATCATAGCCGCACGCTAGAACCGGCAACACGGAACAACATAAAAAAAACAGGCGCACAAGGAGCAAAAAGTAGTAACAGCCAGGGCGACACAGAATAAAACCGACGATGTCTGAAACAGTTAAGAAAGACCGCATGTACAACCCCAAATCATAAACGCCCAGGCTTAGTATATAGAAGTAAACACAGATAAGTTGTCACGTTACCAAGTCATCCTTTTATGGAGCCCAACCAAATAAATTCCAGCATCACAACCCAAGCATTTTCTACATTTAATATACAACACAAGTTAACCGTTCGCGCACACCACCATTGACTCCTTGAACAATAGCAAAGATCATTGTAGTTATAAGCAAAAAACGTGCAAAAACATCCAAAATACAATGATGCAATGTCAGGGCTAAAAGAAGAAAGCACGACCGGACGAACACGTGAAGGAAGTACCATAATGGAAACACGAACTAATACGGTACGACGTGACACACGACTATAGAACACACGCGAATGAAAAGAAAAAAAACCAATTTTGTCACAAATTTAAATTGTTTCAGGTCGTGTCCTGGTAGAAGTCATTGCTACTACTGGCTTCTCACAGGTTGTCTTGCCGACTCGGTGTCGCTGGAGTCGGCGGGGTCGCCGAGGAGTAAGATGGAGAAGTGCCGACTCCCTGGAGTCGGCGAATCGCCGAGCAGTGAGATGGAGGAGGTCAGTCCTGCCGACTCCCGGGACTTGACATGGAAACTAATAACAGCCAACACAGCCTAACGTACTGAGAAGCAAAGCTAGTCAACAACAACACCACCGATCGACCAGCCCATCATCACAGCCGAAACCGTGTAATCAATCAAATCTGTAACAACAGCCGAAACAACCCTATTGTACGGGAGAAGACGATATAAAGGAAGTAAGCCGGCAGCAAGTAAAGATACTCATGGACGGCTCAGGTGATCGACTCCAACACACTTTCACAGCCGGCTGAAAAACAAATTGAACGCAAGAAAACAAGTAAGATCAATAGAACAAACAACAATAGAAAGCACGTGAAAATTGAACCGGACAAATTACAAACGCAGCGAAGATACAAAAAATAGGATTGAAGCCCAAAACAATCGAAAGGCAAGAGCGATAAAGAAAAAAAATACAGGGTCACCAGACCAAAAAAAAACCAAGAACATACACATCCACAAAAAATAAATAACCCATAAATGGAAAAAAACAACAGAGGAACACGTAAGAAACATACCCTCGAGGAATCATCAGACAATTAAAAACCAATCTGACGGGGAAAAAAATACACGTATACACAAAGTTAGCCACATCGCAAAAAGAGGCGTACCTTAAACACCAACGATCAACAACACATAAATAAACCTGAAAAAAATAAGCAAAATCAAACAAACCAAAACACAGAAACAACGACGACTATGAATAGAACAAATATAAAACACACATAATAAACCCACTGAAAATCCCGAGGCTAAAGCCATAGAAAAAACACGAAATGTTAAAACTCACAAATAACGGAAAGGATTGTAGACACAGGAAAACACGCCCGAACACCAGGATCCTAGATTTGTAAAAAAATATTGACATGAATCAAGAAATCGAAAAACAAAACAAACAAAGCTCTAAAGAAAACGAGGAAAACAGTAAACGATTTACCATACGAAATACATAACGTCAAAACTAACCGAAAGCAAACCTGCCCAAACAGCACACGCCGAATAACGCGTGCCCAGCCAAGCGAGAGAACCGAGCAAGATCACGACTGGCACAAATAAAAATAAAAATAGAGAATAACATTAGAAACCCTTTGAAGCAAAACTCGGAAACAATAGAAAGACCAGGAACGCAGTACAAAAAAGGAACACAAAAAACAACATGAGAGTAAGTACATGAACAACAAAACCCATTAAAAACCCAAAAACTATCAATAGGATGATCAAAACAGAAACAAAAACGACAAACAAACAAATCAAACAAAACAGCAGCAAACCGGAAAGCACAGGGAAGAACAAACAAAAGAACCCAGATACATCCGATGTGAAACCAACAGAAACAACCGCGAGACAACTCGTTGAGAGAGAATAAAGACGTGAAAGAAGAAAGAGGGATAAACGGCGGAGCCGGCGAACCAACAGACCCAAACCGTAGCTAACCTGCCGACGGAGCAAGAACACCGAGGAAGAAATAACGGGGGGCAGAGCTCGATAAAAACACGGCGGAGCATGAACAAAGAAGAAGAAAAGGGGGAAATGAGAGCTGCAGTAACCATCTGATCCAGAACGCAACCTATATACCCCGTCCCACCAGCACAGTGTGCACCGCAGCTCCATCAGGTCGGTAACCACTCCCAACCAATGGCGAGCTGCCAGCGACATGAGAAATCGGGCCTTCTGACTACCAGCATAGTGCACCGTACCCGCCGACGAATGAAGGGAGGCCAGCTCGGACGGAGAAATCAGGCCCGAATTCTCCCTGACATCACAAACAGTGCAACGTACGCAAAATACCAAATGTACCCCAGCACACTGTAGAAAATACGCAGCGAGAACCCACGCACGGGATAGATCGGCGACGCAAACGTGCAGGGCAACCGACATGTGGACCACGGGAGGGGACGGGCCCATGATTAGCGAGAGAAAGGGGGAAGGAACCACGTGCGAAGAAAACTATCCCAGAGGGGCACCGCTAAATCCCATTACGGTAAAAGTACAAATTCAGCCAATGGGACGAACGCCGTGCGAATCTGCACCACCCAGACCCATCCGCCACACCGATTAAACACAAACCGTGAGGCTGACGGGCGGGCCCTCGGGCTACAGCGGGGATCCACGTAGGATGTCAGCGAGAGTGGGTGAAATAAGGTTGGTAAGGTTAGCGACTTTGCAAATCCCTATTCATTCCGACTTGTGACACCCCTCCCTGGCCCATCTCGCCAGAGAGGCGTTCGTCCCGTGCGCCAGCCCAAGATATCTGGCCGCACGTCACGACAGTGCAACATAATGGAAATCATTACACAATCAGGCACAAGAAGTGCTACAAATGGTTTACAAGGCCATCAAGGCATGACAAAAGTATCAAGCCAAGCATGGCTCAGGACAGAGTTTAATTGGCAGCGGACACTAGTACAGAACGACACATCAGAAACGGGCCAAAAACCCCTTCGGCAACGGAGAAAGGGTCCGTGTCCCCGCCTCTGTCACTGATGTGAAGCCTCACAATGGCAACGAAGATTTTTATCGTTTGCAATAAGTTTAGCAACGGGCATAATATATAACCGTTGCCTTTAGTCTTTACATCAGATACGGAGATTAGTTTTTGACCGTTTGTAATGAGGGCTAAAGGAAACAAAAAAAAAGCCGGTGACGCCTGCCGCACCGTCGACGGAGCCCTGTGGTTCCTGCTTGACGGCCGCCGGTTCTTCACCTTCCTCTTCGCCCAGCTTCATTGTGTGGTCTTGTTCTACCTATTTAGTACTGCACAAAAGTCTTGCTCCTGGAGGCGCCGGCTTCAGTGGACCGTGTGGACGGAGCCCCGCTCCTATGTCTTCACGGCCGCCGCATAGTCTCCAGGTTTCCTCCTCGCCCTAAAGGAGATGAAAAAAATCAAAATGTAAGCTCCTTCATCTCTATACACAAGACATATGCTTCTTCATCGGCATTACATAAAATATAGAACTAATTACAACTAGAACATAGCCTAAACAATGCCTCATATATAGGTAGATTGGACACACAAATTCCAGGGATAGAGCAAGCGAGCCAAGTAGGATGCACAGGATGCACAAAGTTAAAATCAGAGCAAATGCCTACTAAAAACAGAGCATATCCATGGATAAACAATTAGCTACTTACAACTAGAAAACAGCTAAAATCTATGTGTAAACAATGCCTACTAAAAACAGAGCATATCCATGGATAAACAATTAGCTACTTACAACTAGAAAACAGCTAAAATCTATGTGTAAACAATGCCTACTAAAAACAGAGCAAATCTATGGATAAACAATTAGCTACTTACAACTAGAAAACAGCTAAAATCTATGTGTAAACAATACCTACTAAAAACAGAGCAAATCTATGGATAAACAATTAGCTACTTACAACTAGAAAACAGATAAAATCTATGTGTAAACAATGCCTACTAAAAACAGAGCAAATCTATGGATAAACAATTAGCTACTTACAACTAGAAAACAGCTAAAATCTATGTGTAAACAATGCCTACTAAAAACAGAGCAAATCTATGGATAAACAATTAGCTACTTACAACTAGAAAACAGCTAAAATCTATGTGTAAACAATGCCTACTAAAAACAGAGCAAATCTATGGATAAACAATTAGCTACTTACAACTAGAAAACAGCTAAAATCTATGTGTAAACAATGCCTACTAAAAACAGAGCAAATCTATGGATAAACAATTAGCTACTTACAACTAGAAAACAACTAAAATCTATGTGTAAACAATGCCTACTAAAAACAGAGCAAATCTATGGATAAACAATTAGCTACTTACAACTAGAAAACAGCTATCCTACTGAACTGGGGTCTTACATTAGGCGAGGCGGGCTCGCTTAGCGTCGCCGCCGGCGACGGAGCTAGCGCCGGCCTCCCCTGGCGGCGCCTTGCCCTCGCCGTGGACCAAAGAGAGGGCTATGGCGGCCCGGAGGTCAGACTGGTAGACCGCCTCCTCGGCGCGTTCGACCTGGGTCGACGCCTCGGAGAGGAGGACCGCCGCCTCCAGATCGGCCTCGCCCTGACGACGCTTGGCGTCCTCGCGCTCGAAATCGGCGCGGGAGAGTTGGCAAGCGATCTCCAGATCACGATCCTCCTCCTCTTCCTCTTCCTCTTCCTCCTCGTCGGAGGACGAGGACGAGGAGGAGGAGGAAGACGGATGGCGGCCGGGGTACATCACCTGGCGGATCTCGCGGTAATGGTGGCCAAATGAGCGGGTGCGGCCGGAGCCTTCGCCGTGCGGACGAGCGCCAAGGCTGCGGGACCGGCCCGCGGGGGACGGATCGGCGGCGGCCAGTTCCGCAAGCTCGTCCCGCAACACCAGCTGACGCTGCTGCTGCCTGAAGGCCCGGAGGGTGGGGCGGCCACAGTCACGGCTGCGATGGCCGGATCTACCAGCGCCGACGGTGGAAGCCATGCGAGAGAGTGGAGAGAGAGGAGACTGTGCGGCGGCTAGGGTTGGAAGTGAGTGAGAGTGAGAGTGAAGGGCATAGTAGGTTCTTATAGGCCGGCTGTCGGGCTGCTTCTAATGGCAACGGAGATTACGAAACTGTCCGTGTGCGATGAGCACACATCGGTAACGGAGTTAAACCAAACTCCGTTGCCAACATATATTCCACTATTCACCCGTTGCCGATGTTGTGGGCCTGCTTTATGGCCTAGTGCGGGCACGCGGGGGATGTCGCGATTTACCGTCGCCTAACTCCTGCCGTTGCCATAGAGGGGTATTCGATGTGTCGTTCTGTACTAGTGGGAAGACGGCTAAGGCAACGGCTTGGAGCGTCTCCACTCCACAGGCATCTGGCTGGGCTACTAATCCTAGCATGCTCCTGCTCCATCTCCTTGCTAAGGTGGAAGATGAATCCTCGCCAAAATCTGGCCACAAACACAAGTCGCGTGAGTACATTTGTATGCACTCAGAAAGAATCGCCACTCACTACAAATAATCCAACAATCATGCAACAAGATATACATTGGAAATAAAATACTACACATGGCAAGTGTGTACTCTAGATAGACAAATATACAGTATAACAAAAAGGTAGCATGGCATCACAAGCAAGACATGGCATAAGCAAACAACGGGGTATCACCAGTGCAAAGTCCAATCCAGGTGGGGTTGGACCGTGCACCGGCAATCAGACAAAGAGATTACCTGTGACGAGTAAACGAGTGTACCAGTTGGTACCAAATAATACACAACAGCACCTGTGATCCCTGCTAGGCGCACTGGCCTCATCTTTCCACTCTGAGCATGCACGGTTGATGTTGGCTCAGGCCTAACTCTAGGCTCCCAACGATCACACCGCCATCCTATAACATGGGTAACCACCAACATCTCAAGGCAACATTCCCTGCATCATCTTATTTGTTCATTTAGTGAGATCAGGTCGTTCATTGATTCTTTCAAACAGAACTTACGTTTAACCTCCTGACACGACAAAGACACACAGTGTGACCGACACTGAACTGTTGTTCCATATCCTAGGAACGAGGCTAGCTTACTAGGTTGAGTCTCTCGAGAGTTTGCTTTACCACCTATCAGAATGCACCATACTCGACCGACGCTCCAGGTTTCTCACGCCCAAAGTCGTACTAAGCAAAATACACTCACATGACGGTCCACTTGCTAAGACACTCTACTGCACCACCCTATGCGCGTGGCACAACGGGCAAGTAAATCCGGCACATCCCCCGGCGCTACCGGGTATGCCTAGCTCCGGACTCCCTATCACAGTCGAACCCGTGCCTGTCGACCACTACCCTCGGACAACACAACCGAACGACTGCGCCCAATGGATGGCACAAAAGGGGCTCAACAACCTACTAGGTCACGGTCCTCCATGAGACGACGATGGTTCTGCTTTCAAAGTTCAGATTAGTGGCACCATGGACTGACCCTATCGATGTTTGGAGGGGTGTTTCACTTAATCAAGTTTCATTATAACAAGTCCAAACAACCGAGGATTAGTCCAGCATAACAATCACAATATCATAATAATATATATCAACAAACATCAAGACATTAGCAACATAATATTCCAAGCAATAGTTTGTTTGCATTGACCGGGTGACTATGGCGGTTCCTCCAGCCGGCGCCACCACGAATCAGTGTTACAGAATAAATAGCACAGTGGTTCAAGCGGATGACTGTGGTGGTTCCTCCAGCCAGCGTCATCGTAGATCAATTACAAGGTTGGTGAGGCATGTAGTCTCCAAAATGAACCGAAAAGCATTCATAAGAAAGAAAGCATCCATTCCACTCGAGGATTACCTCGACGTGGTGTCAGCAATCTTGGCAAAAAGAACCAAATGGAAAGCAAATGTCCCAAGCGTCGCAGTCCAGGTGGGCTTACGCCAACCACGTTTGACGGAGGGAGAAGAAGCAAATAACTCTTTTGGCAAATGCCCCCAACTCCGAGGATCATAAGACGACATTCGTCCGCTCCTCACCTCGGCGAAGAAGAAGAAGAAGCAAACAAAGCCACGCAAGTGCGAGGCGCACAGTTATATTGTTCCCCACTCTGTTGACTGTGGCGGTTCCCCCAGTCCATCGCCTCGGGAATGGGAAGTGGTACCCCTAGACACAACACCACAACTCTACGGAAAGTAGATGTCAAAGCCATGATATCTCATGACGCACAGTTTACAGATGACAGGCAACCAGATGCACAGATAAGTAACTATAAAGTAATGCGACAATTTAAAATGCAACAAGGCATGCAGGCATACACATGGAACCATATCGACAATCAACAATATTGACTAGCAGGCAAAACACAATAGGATAAACTAGACAGGGGCTCATAGCAAGTGGTTAGCTTGCCTGCGAAGATCGACACCGTTTGGCTTGGAGGGTCACGAACGTCACGATTCAGGGTCTCGGTTTGCCGGTACCGCGGGATACACCTATACACGCATACAAGGATGCTGAGTATACAAGTATTTTACAAAAAGTAAGACCTATACCACTGGACAGATCCTTTCAAAATAGGAATTTACAAATTTGAATCACTCCAAACGGAGCTACGGTTCAAAAGATATCGACGTTTGAAGTTTGTCTCACCGGGAAAAGAAAAACAGATCCGCGGAAAAAACTGTACGGGCCGCGTCGCCGCGCGACTTGGGCCGTCGCTGGGCCGAGTGCGCGCTTGCGCACCGCGCTGCGCTGCGCCAGCGCCTGGGCGGGCAGGCCGATGGTGGGCCGTGCTGGGCTGCTGAGGCCGCTGCGCTGCTGGGCTGGGCCGAAGAAACCGCTCGGGGAGCAAGTCAACGAGAAAAAAACCAGCGGATCGACGGGGTCGTCTTCATCCCGCTGCTGCTCGCACTGGAACGGCGAGGAGCCGGCCGGGGTCGGCCATGGGGACGCCGGGAGGACTGGCCGGAGGCGGGGGCGGGCACGCCGTGGTCCACCGCGCCCAGGGGAGGCGGCTCTGACGGTGGGGAGAGCAGGGGGCGGCGCCGCGAGCTTCGGCCGTGGCTCGGCCATGGCAGCGGTGGATGGCGCCGTTCGCCGGGGCAGCACGGGGACAGTCTGACGGCGGGGACGGACGCGCCAGACCACATCGCGCTCGGGGACGGTCTCGGGCGGGAGAGAGAGCCACGGGCGCGGCCTCCCACGAGCTTGGCCAGCACGGTCATGGCGGAGTCGAGCACGGGCGGCTCCTCCGTCGTGCTGCTCCGCCGCTCGGGGACGGCAGAGACGCGGCCGCCACGAGGAACGGCTCTGGGGGGAGGGCCAGGAGGCAGGGGAGAGCACGGGAGTGGCTCGCGAGCTTGAGGGGATTCGGCCATGGTGGGTCGAGCAAGAACTCGAGCCTCCAGAGCTCCTCTTGATCTTCTGGTTCGCAGGGGAGGAAAAGGAGAGGGGAGGGAGTGTGGGCATCTAGAGAGAGCTCGGTTTGCTCTCACGGGAGGGGAAAAACTTATGGCACCGACGGGCACCGGTGCAACGGTTTGTCTCCAGGCAATCAATGGCAAGGGATAGGAACGGGGAGGATGGGGACGGCTCCGGTCTGAGCCAGGGGAGCAGGAGAGAGCTGGGTCGCTGCTGGGTTGGTCTGGGTCACGGGAACAACAGGGGACCGAAGGAACAGGGATGTGCAGGATGCCGTCATGCGCGCTCTGGCGTTCGGAGTGCGCCACGGGCGGCATCGTCGCGTTCCCGCCAACTCGGAGCACTAAAATTATCACGGGTGATGGAGTGGTTCGTGGATCACTGGGAAATTCTTGAGAGAGAAATTCCCAAGTCAATTCATCCCCAGAGCTTTGAAGAAATATTTAGGAAAAGAGAAAAAGTTTTTCAGGTGTCATAAAACACCACTAAAATTAGGTTTAAATTTTCGGGGTGTTACACGACTCCAGGAGCCAGCAGGGATCGGACGGAGCGGAGGCACGGAGCGGGGAGGATCGGATGGCCAGAAAGCCCAAATCGCTGAGAAGCCTCCAAGGGGTTTCACCGTTTATATCTTTAGATTTCTCCTTGATGTCGTTTGGTTGGTTGGCAAGAAACTAACGATGTTATATAATCAACGGGAAGAAGATACAACATAATGATTTTATCACTAGGAATTGAAGTTAATGCCATATTATTATACCCCTTTCGAAATAAGACGAACTAGGGTTTGGAGCTTGGTTTTAATAATAAGAACCAAATTCTAAACTGTAAACCATAAACCTCATATTTGATTCTATTCATTGAGCATTTCATCATTCCCAAGAAAATCTTAGAATCTAAATTAACCAAAACATCATACATTTCACCACTAACATTCAATAATCCTAAGTTAAACCATACTTATACATAATACATCCTACATTAGAGACAATAGTTGCGTACGTGCGAAGATCCCTAAGGGGCTAGCACATTAGAGACAACACTAGACATGTTCAGGTTAGTTGGGAGATACTCCCTCCGTTCTAAAAATGATGACTTTCATTTGTGTGCATGTGAACGTATCTATACATGTAACATGTCTAGATACGTCCACATGTAGTTAAATGGAAGTCGTCCTTTTTGGAACGGAGGGAGTACGTCGGAAAGACCCTACTACTTTTTGGAGCAATTTCGTATTCCTTCTCTACTGTATGCTCGGGTCCAGTATATTGGGTGTTGCAGTGTGTTGTGGTGCCTCATAGGAGCTTCCTACCACGCCTGATATAGGTGCACGGAGGTCGGGTTACAAGGTGTCTAGGTCGTATTACATATAGAGTCCTAGTCAGATACAATATAATCCGGGTATTCTGGGCATGTTCTTGGCTTGTGCTGGATTTTACTAGACTTTAAATTTTAGCAATTAATTATTCAAAAAAAAAACTTCTATCTTCATTGTCAAGTTATCTTATTCACTTTCTTTCACTACCGTTGTAACTTATAACTATTTCAGTATTGTCGGGGACAACAAGGTAGATTTTATTTGCTTTTACATATTGGCAGACCACTACATTCATTCCTTGTGTACGATAATAAACCCGAATTATCCTCACGAAAAGTATCGTTGCTACAACACTTTGCACTTGTTGTCCCAACACATTGAACTCAACCCATACCTGTTTCTACCTGCTCAACCTTCAAGGTGTTCTGAAAATAATACTTGAGAGAACCAAATGCTCATGCCACATCCTGATTTAGGATGGTTCTCTCATCGAAAGGACCCAGATCCAGGAAAGTGCGAGGAGGATATGGAGCATTTGACGTGCTCAAATCTCAGTGGAATATTTTTCAAAACTTGGCTAGAACATGGATACATAGACAATGTGGGAGGATCCTAACTACTTGTGTCATCATACATGATTTTTATTTCATGGGAGAACTTGTCAACCGAGTACATGAACAAGCCGAGCTCGAATTTTCTTGAGATGGATTGGCAAATTCGTGACATGGAGCCATGACAAGTCTAAATTTTTAAAAATGAACTATAAGTGAGATTTTGGTTGGATCTCACTTGCATCTCTATTTACTATACCAGTAATGTACCTAATCCTCGAAGGAATGGGATCGTCATGTGCGATCCACTTGAGAAAATGAAGTTGCTTGGTTATTCAACAAAGTTAAGTGTCCTTAGGACCTTAGCATATGACTATATGAGAGCTATATATATATCGTCGACTATTATCAGCTTGCTAAAACGGGTTATATTGTGTAACAGAGGGAGCAGCTAGCTAGATATATAGGTGATGGAGGTCACCTATTGAGATGCATGCACGGAAGCTTGATTAATTTACCTGAATTTCTTGAGACGTCGTTGGGGTCGGTCGCTAGGTCGGCGAAAATGAGCAAGTATAAGTAGATAGACCCGCAGGATTGATCGACATCGATGGATCGACCGGGCAAAGTCAAGACTCTATGACGTACCCTCTCAACAAGCTACTCGATCGACCACACATCGGCAGGAAACTTCTTAACGCGCGCGCGTGTCAACGTTTGCTGCTGGATCGTAACATTTCATTTTTCTACCGATAGATCGATCATGCGTATGCATGCATCAACTAAAGTGAACTGTTCCGTATCTTTTAATTGCATTTGCATAGGTCGTACTGCGTACGTTCGATCTACATGTATCTATTTTTGTCAACTGTTTGACATCGCGATCTTGATCGCAACGTTTACCTGTTACAAAGATCATCTCCAGGTTCACATAGGGCATGTGCATGTATGTACAATGCTATTATAGTATGCTACGTGGACATACACGCATTGGGTCTGTCTACACCGCAGGCAACTTTTATGCAAAGCTAGTCGATTTTTCAAACGTTGGATCCAACGACCCACTTTTCAGCTTTCCCGACGCCACCGTTGATCACCCCCCAAAACCTAGGTGTAACGCGACCCATTAGCAAAGCACTAGCCGCTCGTTTAACACATTTTAAGTGTTCGAATATGCGCACATATGAAAAAACTAGTAATTTTCCTACTAACTCCAAACGATAACAATGATGGTTCTTTAACAATTTCACATCTCTAGTCAAAGGGTAGATCAATGTTGAAAGATCGATAGAACCTCTACACCATTATATGTGAAAAAATATTGACAGTTTGACACTAATATATAAAAAATCCGCACTTTGTATTCTCGTTTGTTAAACGAGTCGAGCCAAGCTAACTCACCAGTTGAGCGAGTTTAAGCGAGTCGACCCGAGCTGGCTCGGCTGACTCGGATTTCAGGCCTACCTATGAATGGTCTTGAGTTCCTTTTCTTCTTTTTTGTAAGCCTATTTGGAAGGCTAACACATAGGCCACATTCATTAGTTAAGAAGATTTTGAGAGTTTAAAATATAAAACTCGTCGCCAACTGGCCGAACAAAGACTACTCTCACAACATGAGGGGGCTCAAATGCTTCGCACCCGCCAATTCCCAAAGGCTGGCCACAACTCCCACAAATTGAGCATCATGAGTCACGTGAGTCCTTTCCTCCATTTCCCGAGGGTGCCAGAAACGAGCACCACCATTCCTTAACTATGCCAAAGTTTTCCAAAGGATGGTGTCAAAGTTGAAAAAACCATGCCAATATTTGATCTCTCTCCAAATACGAAGCGAGTACCGCCATTTGAACAAGTGAGCCGCAGTTTCCGGTTCCTAGTTGCATAATAGGCAAAGCCCGCAATTTGGCCACCCATGGCGCGCTAACCGGTCCACCATCTAGACTCTATCTTGTAGGATCAACCAAGCAAAAAACTTGCACTTGGACGACGCCCAAACAACACATATTGTCGGCTTCAAGGAGCCCTGAGCAGTGTGATTCCAAGAGATACCATCGGGTCCCTTCGTTTAGTTTAAATTCGTGGAGTTCAGACCAAAGCAAATAGAAGTCGGTAATGTGCTGCACCAAGATGCCCAGTCCATGCCCAAATTGATGTTCCTAATCAGAAAATCATGGTGCAAGGCCTTGCTGACCGTGAAGGTTTTTTCCTGGATATAGCAAAAATAGATGGCACAATATCTTTTGGCTTGTTGACATTGATCCATGACGATTGTACTAGCACTTTTCATCAGTTCAACTTTTTATTACATTGGTAGTGCATGAAGCATGCCATGGATTCTCGAGTTCGAGTCCTAATTTTCATAATTTATCCAAAAATTGCCATTGCCTCCTTTGTGTACATGTATAGGCCTCTTGGGTGATACCACTGAGAATTGCGCGCCGTCGCTCTCTACCGGTTGCACGTGTTGGCCTCTTTGATTCATACGTGAGAGGGGGTGTTACAGTATTGCACTAACTCTTTCCATCAGTTTGAACTTTTGATTGCGTTGGCTAGTGCATGAAGCATGACAATCACAAAGATAACCCAAACCCACCCACACTCTCTCTGGCTTTGTCCATGCGAGCTATGGCCACCGCAACGCAAGACCCTCACAAACTTCTCAAGGTTGAGAATACCAAGCCCACCCATATACTTTGGCCGACAAATATGGTCCCAATTTACTTTGCATTTTCTTCCCGTCACATTTTCTGAGGCCGCCCAAAGGAAGGAACGCTCAAGCTTAAGGATTGCTTTAAGGCTCCTTTCATTTTTTTTAGAAAAGGGGAGAAGCCCCAGCCTCTGCATCGATTGATGCACACGGCTTTTATTGCATCGTCAAAGGTATTTCAGAGTTTACATCTCACAAGCAAAGTACAACGAAATGGGAAATGGGAAACAAAAACTGAAAGAATCAAAACTAGAAAGGTCTCTCAAACGCCAGATTATAAATTGCTTTAAGGCTCCTTTCATAAGCACCAGAGACCTGGGATTATAAATTGCTTTCAAGGTTGTGAACGATTTGATGAGAACACCGCAACCCGCCGTGCTAACAAATTTCCCTTGTCCGATTGGAAGTTTACTTGTCATTTTGTCCACAAGAGGTTGAAATCTAACAGTTCAATAGTGTAATATCAATAGTCGACTAGTGGTTTAATTTCTCTTTACATGAAAAGGGATGAAGCTACCTGGGTATGGTGATTCTGGACTGGAAACTTCGTCGAAAAGCAAGGGGCCACTAGCTGCGACAGTGACACTGACAGAGGCAGCTAGTTCCTAAATCCTGATCCATTCACTGTAGCTACAATCATTTCGTAATGCCTATTTTTAATTTGCTAGTGCTACAGAGATTAAGCTTTCGGTCCATCCAGCAATTTAGTTCCTGATCAGAGCGAGAAATATGTATGCTAATTTTCGTTTTGTTGTCAGAGAAGACTTCATGGATTGGTGGCAGTTGGCCGTCCGATCAACCCCATACGCCTTTTGCAAGAGTACTTCTCGGTTGATCATGCTCACATTGTGGTGGATATGAAAGCATCATAACACGATAGTCTTCCATAACGTGTTGTCTGTGGAAATTGTTGATCCTAATATTTGTTGTTGTATTGCTTGGACTCTCGTGGGGTATATATAGTGGTACAAACTTGTGAGGCAAGAAGCCTAAGACTTGGAATACAAGATGTACTCTAATCCTAATCCCTAGTCTAATACATGTACGTATTCTAACATTTCTCCTCTGTCGTAGCGGGAGTGAAACGAACGATTGCGACTGGATTTGAAGTCTTACGCTTTCGTCGTCTTCTCCCCTCCGTCATCATCAACTGTGTCTCTGACGGTCTCTCCTCTCTTCCCTCCCGCAGTCACAACGGGAGTGTCGTGGACGCAAATGACGACGCGGACGCTGTTGACTGGAGTTGTTGCCGATGTGTTGCTGTAGACGTTGCCGTTGATGTCGATGTCGAGGTAGCCAATCCTGATGTTGCCATGGTCGAGGTGTTGTGGTCGATGTAGTACTCGTCCTGGTCGTTGTAGCCGCAATGCCGGAGGAGCAAAAAATTGCGCGATGGGGGGCTGCACTTGTGGTTTGTTCATGACGTTTTGCACCTTGAGATGTACCGTCGGGGGCGTCTTGCAGATGTCAGAGGACGCGGTCATAAGTGAGTCCACCAATTTTGCCAGGACTGGGGTATCCCACCGAGCACACAACGGTTTTGCCAGAACCGTGCGTGCAGTTGTATCGTAGGGGCTTTCTAAATTGTGATGTCGGGTTTTGTATGCAGTCTTACCCGTCGGACGCGGTCGATGCCGTCGTCGGTGTCATGTGGCGCCTTGCAGTAGTATTTGAAAGGATCGGTATGGCCACCTAGAGGGGGTGAATAGGTGCTACTCAATTTTTAGTTCTTTTTCAAATTTAGGTTTGACACAAAGGTAAATTCTCTAGATATGCAACTAAGGTGAATTTACTTATATGACAAGTTAATACTAGACAAGGCACAAGATACAAGTCAAGGCTAAGAAAAGAAGTAACCGATCGGGAAGCACGCGGAGACACGGGGTTATTACCGAGTTCCTTCTTTTTAGGGGAGTACGTCTCGTTGAAGGGGTGTGAGCTTTCAAAGCTCAAGTGCCACAACTGGCCTCACCCTATTCTCCGATGAACCTCGCCAAGGATTGGTTCACCTTCCACTATCGGAATCCTTCAAGGCGGAATCCGGAGCCTTTACAACACTCTTGGGGCACAACCCACAAATGGATTGGGGGCTCCCAAGTCAACCACCTGTAGCAATCAACAACAAGTGAGTACAACAAGGGGCTAGGTTTTCCCAATGAAAACCCTAGCAAATGGTCTCTCAAGTGAATGCGGGAGAAATGAAAAATGGCTCGGTGAAGATGTAGATCGGGGTCTTCTCCTTCAATCCTCCAAAGATCAACAAGTTAGGGTGGAGGGATTGGGAGATTTATGAGTTTTAAGCTTGCAACAATGGGGTGTCTTCAATTCTGGGCGAGCTAGCTGGCTGGAGGTAGGTGGAGGGGTATAAATACCCCTCCTCGAAATGTAGTCGTTGCAGCACTCTTCACACCGGAGACTCCGGTCTGAGTGACCGGAGATTCCGGTAAGCTTCTGGTAACATTCCGGTCTTCTCGAACCAGGTCAGGCCAGACCGCAGACTTAATCCCTGAGGCTGGAAACTTTGCTTCTGAGGGCCGGAGACTCCGGTCGAGGCGGAGACTCCGGCCTTCATCCGGTGACTCTCCGGACAGAAGACAAAGGCTGTCACCCTCCGGGGGTTTGGATGATATTGGACAGGCCGGAGAGTGGCCGGAAACTCGGACCCCTGAGTCCGGAGACTCCGGTCCAGGGGGACCGGAGATTCCGGTCATGACAGACCGGAGACTCCGGCCTGGAGTTTCCTGTAGAGCCTTTCCTTGATCTTTTCCCTTTCAAATGTTTCGATTCTTTATACAAATTTATCACTTAGCTTCTGCATCACTTAGCAACAAGTTAGAGTGTTCCTACTGTTGTTGCCTAACACACAAAACACTAGGGATTTAAAATATGTTCTTTCAGTACTGTCAGAGGGCGCGTGTCCATCCTGTGGATGATGTAGCGGCGGCGCCGATGTGTTGACGAGGTTTTCGATGAAGACCACGTTGATGTAGACCTTGGCGATGATGTGTTGGCGATGTACCAGCAGGCGTGATGTAATACGTCATTTGGAGGCGTCCCTCGCGGTGACGATGGTGTAGATGCCTTGCTGCCGGAGAAATCGAGGAAGAACGTGCATCTCTTTCCACACCGGCCTGGCGTGTGGATGGTGCATGTCGAAGTCGCTTCCCATGGATGCTCGATGAAGATCTTGGTGGTGACGTAGTCGTACAGCTCGGCGGAGGCGTCGTAGGTCGGCTCGGTGTTGTGTAGATCTATATCGGCAGATCGGTGGGGCTTGACGTAGACGCCGTGACGGTGTGGGAGAGGTCGATGAAGCCGGCTTGGACGAGCTCGACATCTGTTTATATTTTCCTTTGGAAGAAACCGACGGATCTAGCGCAAAATATACCGACGTTCCCAGGTCCGTAGATTTTTCAGGCCGTTTCCGGACGAAATATGGTGATCCAAGCGCTCCCCAAGGCTTGGTCGTGGGCGAAACGGGGCAGGAGGTCGAAATGTGCTACTGCCAGGGGAGGAGGAGTGTCGAGCCCTTATGCGTACAACATTGTAGATTCAGGGTGTTGGTCCTTTTATGGTTTTGTACGTATTTTTTCTTCTATCAATGCATCAAGACATAAAGTTGTTGCGTTTTTTTTTTTTTTTGAGAAAAAATAACGGTAGCCAGTAGCTATAGGGTTCTGATCGTTGTCTCTTTTCTCCTTTGTTCATAGCTTTTAGGTTTTGGCTAGCGTGGGCCTCTTTAGTTCCTTTTGGTTTTGTAGGTTTACCCGTGTAAACCTTTGCACTGTCTTAGCGTTTTCCTTGTTCTAATACAAAATGACGCTTATTTTGGTTTTTACAAAGATTGTTGCTCCGCCCAATCAACATATATTAATCAAAAATATGTATTTTCCTTAGGGGTTCGCTTGCTTCATAGTGTTTGTATTTTAATTTTACACAAATCAAAAGTCACTTTCTCATTTTTTTTTCTTTTGTGTGACATTATTTAAAAATCAACCATTGGGTATGGTCGAAAGATTACCGTTGGTGTAGACCTGACACCGCACAAGAACGAGTGACTTCAAAAAAAAGTGACGGTGAAATAGACGATCCTTTACTACATAGCATGGCTGAAAGATGCTGCATGCATGCCATCATGGATAGTGTTTAATGCGTACTACACATGTTGTAATGACGACAGGCTGATGTGCCTTCGGTTGAGATGGTGGATGATTGTCAAAGCTAACTAAAAATACATCACCACTAGTTCTACCTTTTCTGAAACCCGTTCAATAAAAAAGTTCTACATTCTTATTTTCGGATCATCAATAGTGCTACTGTTGGCTGTTGCGCTGCGTTCAAATTTCAACTTCTTTGCACCTGTTTCGATCACAAAACTTAGATTTGTTTGTTTTGGCAGTGTGTGTGTCATTCATGGAGCATGCATTCTGAAAGGAACCATCCAGTGCAGTGCGGAGCCATCTTCATCGATCCTGGCTTGGGGACACACGTCACGGTTACATGTTAGACTTAATTTAGCCGACGTCGTTTTCATCTCTAATTCCTCCATCACTTGTTTAATCGTGCGAAAGTATATATGATATGATGTCAGCTCTATCTTGACCATGGACACATTATTCGACTTAATTAATTAACCAGTTGCAGGTTGCAAGAATCTATATAATTCTTGTAATCTGTTTCAGGAACTCAGTTCTTCCAAGTTAGACGGTTCCACTTGTTGCCATCCAGAGTTGAGTTCAGACATAGACACAGTACCACAATACAACAGTATGTTTCTTCCTGGCATCTCTCAACGAAACAACGACATCGTGTACGTTGATGTTACACTGCAGGATCCTGCATCAGGATATGGATGGATGGAGCTCTTCTTCCGGCGTGCAAATTAACTCAACAATTTGATTTTCTGCAGACGTTGACCTTTGGCCCTCCCAAGTCAGAACACGGTACAATGCTGCATTCTTCCTGCTAATGTGGAAGAGTTCATACATTAATCCACATGACTTTGACTTGAATTTCCAGTTAATATAATTGAGCATCCACTGCACACGCGCTAGGAGTTTAACTCGGCAAACATCTATAGAGTCAGCAATCGTGACCCGAGTCTTTAATGAGACTCACCTAGCTACTAGTTGGCCACTTGATCCAGATTATGGTAACGGCAAGTTTCCTTTCAACAAACTAAATATAATAAATCAATCGATGTAGTAAGTAACCATGCATGGAAAATAATGAGCGCTAGGTACCTTGTCGAACAAATGTACCAAACGACATATTGTATCACCATCTTTGTGGTTATGTTTATGAATTATGATCGGTTGGTCTGTGCCGACGAGAGGTTGCGTAGAGTTGAGACGAAATTTAATGTGCCGATTCTGCAACTGCATGCATGGCGTGATTAGATTGCTCAATTAACACTGCAAGCAATGAGCCTCTGTCGCGTTTACTTGTGCAAATTCAGTTCCTGTTGAAATAGTGCAGCCATCGACCCAAGGGTGAGCTTTGTTAGCAATGCATGCTACTAAACAGCTGACTGACATTTGAAGGATCAACAAACAACTATACTCTTTTGATTTCCATGAAACTATTACAGCAGAAAATCTTGGCCCCGCATGTTTAATCAATTCGCAGAAGAAAGAAAGAAATTTCGGTGCACTGAGATCAATTTCCATGTTTGTTTTTCTGGTGAAAAACAAACCATCGGTTCCACCGGAAAAACATAGACAATATGTTGTTTCATATATGAACAGAGATAGTTTAAAAAAAAAGATATGAGCAGAGATGATTTTTTTTTTAACAAATGGCCATAAAGGTAACGTTAGGTAGGGGCGGCAGCCAGTGCAAGTTCCTGGCGGCACACATGATAGCTGCACCTGTCATGAATCCATCTGCACTATGCGAGAGAGAAAAAAAAACCTCATCCTCACCAAACTAAGACCTGTCATCAATCTATCTATCTAAATCACAGCTTTTCCCTGCGCCGTGCAAACATGCAACAGTTCATGGCGACCGGCTACCCAACCGGCCATTCATCAAACCGCTACACAAACCAAACTGATAATTAATAACTTCCCTTATTAAGTTGGTGGATCATCCATCAAGCCTTTTTACAGAAGTGAAATAGTATGAAACGAAAGATCGAGAGATGGCCATCGTGTGCATTTTTTCAAAACTTTAGCTTTAGATCAAGCTGATGGACTCCCTTTTTTCTGACGTCGAAATCACGAAAAAAATTGACGGACGGGAGCAGCATGATGGGAAAGTGGAAAAGTTTGTGTCTGTGAAGTTTCTTCTCCTGCAAACACAACCATGACATGCGCCCAGACTAGCAGCACTTCTCAAGATTCATCTGATGGATCTTTGAGCAAACTGAATGGGTATGATGTATGCCTATCTAGATTGGTGCGCGTGTAAACTTGTCATCCAACAGACACAAAACAAAAGGAAATCAATCAACACATCTCTTCTAGAAGCATGGAACATATATGTGTTACTAGCACATGCAGGAAACTAAGAAGCACTTCTTTTTGTTTGTTGTTGAAGAAACTGAAAAGAAAAGTACTTCATATTTTTGTGACAAATACACGAAAGCTAAAACTAACAAAGTAACCTGAACATGAATGAGATACACGGCCCACCAGCAATTAATCTAGAAAAAGGGAGACAGGAAAAAACAGCTGCTGCTAAATGACCTTGGAAAAAAGGGCACAAGTGGCGTAAGATGACAAGAAAAGAAGGTTTCAGACAACTTAATTTTCCAGGTTATTAGGAGGGTCACATCTCAAGAGTAGGTAACAGGATAGCCTTAGACTAGCCATAGTGAGAGTAACATAGGTAGTAACATGCATGCCACCTAAGTAAAAAAGATGATGTGACAGCTAATTAATGTGGAGAGAGACAAATAGAGTAACATAGGTACTCCCTCCGTTTAGGTTTATAAGTCCTCTACGTATCCCTAGGTCGTGAATTTAACTAATATAATATAAAAATTAAAATACAAAAATTATACCATTAGAAAATATATAGTCTGAATTTTCTAATTATATTTTTTTTACAATATATAAATCACATTATGTTGCTCATTTTTATGACCTAGGGATACGTAGAGGACTTATAAACCTAAACGGAGGGAGTAGTTACCGTAACATCACACACCCCAAGATAAAATTAGTCTACAACATAATAAATGCTATCATGCATAATACCACAAATAAGTTACTACCCACTATGGAGGTAGTAACATAGGGTAGTAACATGAGTATGTTACCACTCAATGTTACTCCCCACTATGAGTAGTCTTACCTCATAAGAAGGGTAGGTAAATACTACTGTAATAACCTTGTCTGGTCGTGGAAGCAATGCATAATAATTAACTGATAATAATGGTTACCTCCAAGCAATGAACCAAGCCAAATATGCTCAAAAGGATTTTTTTTCCTCTGAACAATGCAGCTTGACCATTCAGGTTCCATCTAGCATTGATCTTTGTATAGTTCGTCGCTTACGATGCATGGCCAGAAAAATAAGCAAGTAATATTGGTATTCTGTCACGCTATCGGCATCCTGATTTTGTGTATGTGAAATCGACATCATGTTCATAATGTGAGCTGAGATACTAATTCTGCCTCAGAAGCTAAGTCAGGGACTGAAGACGGTTTCTTCCTTTTCGTCCCTGTATTCTTTGCAGCACATCTTGATCCACACGGCCTTCTGAATTGACATGCCAACTTCTCAAACCTTTCATGGGGATCATGTGCGTGGCCAATTTAACCAGGAAAAAGGAACCTTTTTTTCTCTTTCACGACATCATCAAGTTCAGTTTTTCGCCGATTTTATGGGGAGAGCTGACACCAAGCTTGACAGCATCAACGTGTGCCACATGTAGCAATTAATTTTTAGTAATTTTATGGGGGTAGTAGTAATAAGCTGCAAGTTGGCTTGAAAAGAAATAAAACTTTCTTAAAGTAGTACTTATATCTTTGATATGCCAGAAAACATAGGGAAGACTTGAAGAGACCCGCAGAACAGAACAAAAACGAAGATATGTAAGCAGAATGGATGACAAAAGTCTCATTTCTAGATTCGACAAGCAGCCAGGTTCCAGTGCCGACGAATTCTCTCAAAAAATTGCCAAATAACACAGCACAAGACTTCATCATAGATAGATTGTTCTAGCTTTGTCTGGGACTTCTACAAGAAGAATAACCATGCTAGAAGAAAATTTCTTCCTCTTTTAGCGTGTGGCGAAGACATTGTTTTCTTTGTTATCGACACCCTTCTGAGACTAGTATGATTGAATGTTCACAAGCAGCATTTCAACTGCAAGAAGAGTCTGGTTCAATGTACACGCCCAGTTATGCAACAACACTTGTTCCACCAAGAATTTTTTTTGTAATGAAACTGTGGTGTAAACTCAGCAGTAAAAACATGACAGGAAGACAACATTCATATCTATGTGATTTATAGCTTCAACAAGTTCAAGCATACAAACTACAGAGTACATGCTCTGATGAAGATCAGTCCGGCAGTAAGTGCCAGACATGGCATCGTCTACGAATTCCCAGTTTATTCCTCATCATCTAGTGCATCTCCAGAACCATCCTTGAGATGTAGGTGCTTCTCCCTCCTCTGGAAGTCAGTCAGGCCTTTCCCGCTCCCGGTGACACCAACCTTACCTCTGTGATCCTCCGGTGACTTGAAGATGCTCTCCTTTTGGCGGCCAGAAAAGAATCCAACCTGAAAGGAAAAAACAAAATTAGAGGGGCCTAAGTGTCCAATCTGATCGGTAAAAAGGAAGCGGTTCTAGTTAGAATGCTCCGACCAAATGTAAGGTCTAGCAAGCACTTCTGAGCATATTTCGCCATAATAATGAGAATGTTTTGAAGGATGAGCTAGTAGTTGACTCGCTGCCTTCTAAGGGTAATTCCAAAGGGTGCCCTAGCGGGTAGGAACAGAGATTAGTACCTTTTTAGCTTTCCCTTTGGTTGTTTGAAACTGTTGCCATGCATTCTGCCGCTTATTCTGTGCAAATTCTAGTTGCTCAAAGCGAGCTTTTGACTTGAAAGCATGGATCTTCTTACGCTTCGCAATTTTCTGCAGATACAAAGGTCAGTCAGAACACATGAACCAATAGATATAGCTTAAAAAATGCAAGGCATGCTATCTGCATGTATTATAATTTGTATGATCAGAAGGTTCTATATGTGAAAACACAAATGTGTCGCTAATTAAAACGAGACAACGTGAACAGCACTTGCTAGAAATAATGCAGAAACCCCGAGGTTGTCATAAGCTATATCTAGGGTTTTCATGGACAAAAATGCACATGTGTGTAACAAATATCAATATTCAATCGTCAAAGTAAGGATTAGTCAGACTTGTTCCATTAAACGGAAAGAAGGTGCATGTTTCCTTTACAGCTGGAAGAACACACGATGAATGGTTGCACATGGAGATACAAGTTTAAAGTATAAACAAAAGACTAGCTCACTTACCACATCTTCCGGATCATTTGGATCAATCTTAAGTTTAGTGGGCAAGCTACGAATCTGATAGTCAGATGTTGCGGCTTGTTCAATTTTTCTCTTTAGTGCCATTTTGGTCGCTTCAGCTTCTTTTTCAGCTTGTCCCAAAGCATTGGCAGGTTCCTCGTCAAGTAGTCTGACATTAGCAGGGTCCACCTACATGAGGCAGAAAAATTAACAGACTGCACACACCAACATACAGAAAGAAGCAAAAGGTAATTTGGTTTCTTCCATAACTGCATAGGACTGGAATATAAATTGAAGCCACTGTCTTTATTGTATACATAATCACACACCAGGTTAAAACTAAGAAACTACTAGTAGCAATTGGGCCACAAAACAATTGGCCAATGGTTATTAAAAGTGAAGTAAACATGAAAACATGAATTGCTTTGTAGGGCAACAAAAAGGATCCTGAACAGGAGGAAACATCAAGGGATAAAAAAGGACAACAGATGCAGCCATAATAATGCTATTACAAGTTATTTTAGGTAAAGGGAGGGCATACAAATGAAAAGCGTATATAATGATACATTCATGACAACTCAATCACTTGTGCACCAGTGAAAAAACATCATGGCGGCAATCACGAATATGCAAATTTGCAGCCCAATTTCTTTATGAAATGCAGGGACACCCTGCCTTTTCAAGTTCTCGAAAAAGAATGCAGCCCAATCTCATTAGTACTACGTGAAAATGACACATTTTGCTAGGAAAGCTGTCAAAGATAGGGACTTAGACGTAGGGAAATAGTTTTAAGCCATATGACCAAAGATGAGCATACCTCCTCCTTGTTTCCGAAGCCTTCATAGCTTACATAATAGCCAATTGGTGTCAGACCTTCAATTGTTGCATTGTACCTAATAATTCAGCTAATCAAACACATTGTAAAGGAACTACATATGGAAGAAAACAGAAGAAAGAATGTACAATTGCAACCATACACAGGTATATCAAAAGAAACTTACCACTCTCCATCATCACTATACACAGCTTGCACTTTGGTACCAACTGCTAATTTTTCATGCGACTGGGAGAGGTCATCCAGTGCCTAGAACCAGGTAAAACACATTAGTGTAATGATATGGTTCAAAAGATCAAAAGTGTACTTGTAACGTCGAGCAATTCAGATATGAAACAAAACTACCTCTGAATGCACATCGTTCTGGGTGCTTTCACTTTGATTTGCAGTTGCCAAAAGCTCTTCAGTTAATGTAATAACCTGCAATTCATGCAGAGAATACAGTTAGCACAATTAACAAACCCAGACTCCCGATATCATTTAAACTGCCCAAATTTTGTGATTCTCTTAGAACAGCAGCATCGACACCCAAAATCTGAAGGAGGTACTCTAGCATGAGACACAAACCTGCAATCAATCAAGATAAAGGGTAATGGACACCTTTGAAGGCATGGAATTTCGTATTTAGTGTTCATTACTTATATGGTTGCTCAAACGGCCCCTACCATTGTCATAATCAACCTTCTCACCTTTCAAGGTTACAATAAAATCTAAATGGCCCAAAAACAAATCCACTGTTCCAAGCTGCCTTTTCATGATTGCTGGGCATGGCTCCTTGTAACAAAGAAGAGAAAGGGATTGATAGCATAGGCCCCAAAAACCAAAGAACAAAGCAAACATCCTTTTCAACAAATAGTTACTACTCATGCCAGCATTGGAGTAACAGAAACAGCATGTGATAATTAGGGGCACCACATAAGCACACAATAGCATATAATAGAACATGCAGGATGACTGACCTCTTGAAGCTCCTTTTCCATATCAACATATTCAGCAATTCCAGCGTCACCCTTTTTCTCCTTGATAAGCTTCCTAACCTGCAATACGACGACAGATTACCCACAATGCACATGAATTAAGTTTCTCAAAAGCTTCACCACAAAGTGATTTTGTAATAGGTAAAGTAAAAGGAAGTAGCTCAAAACTGCAGTAAGAAGGAATGTTAATAGCAATAGGCTTGCCTTCTGCCATAGTGCAAGCTATTCGCTGTTCCATGATCAATTGGTCAACAATTGCATGGCTTTGTTAGTTTTCAGACAGATCAAAACATGTATCTTATTTATTTGTAGAAGATCATGCGCTCCTTTGTCATCTAGATCAAACGTCTAACACAGAAAAAGATGATAAGCATTAATAAGAGTAGGTTTTAACGTTAAACATTTTGACTGCAACAACAAAGGCTCAGGACTGGAACATTCACAAAGAATTCTCAAGTTAAAACCATGTGAATGAATATATAAAGCAGCATGCTTTGATTTGTGAATCAATGAACTATTTTGTCTTCTGCAAGCATGTAAATTCAACAAACAAAAGCACTTGGTGAATCAAATGGGCCCATAGACATCAAAACATTTTCCCCCACCAAGAAGCACCAACATAGTCCAAGAGAAACTTATTTACACCATGGAAATCAAACTGCAATATGCACATACGAAGTGCTATCAAATATGTAGCTCTAAGACCTACCAGAAGCCTGAACTGAATCAAACAAAAGATGTGCCTAAGGAATTTCTGGCTCTAAAATCTCAAACTAGCTTAGTAGCCACGTACCACCGAGCAATTGATATGAGCAGGTTGATTATCTATCACTGATTTTTCCAGTACCCAGTGTTCCTTTAATCAAGAAAACACTAATTCATGGGAGGCATAGGGATACGAGCATGTAATTCCGGCTTCTCCGATGGATTTTGGTCCCGAATTCGCTAACAGAGAGGCCTCCCCAAACCCTAGAATCAGAAACACTCGCGCCACATCCAAAACCTAAATCCCGAATACACAGCATCCGAACCTAGGAATTGAACAGGACGCAACTGCGCCCGAATCATGGCCGCAACACGGAAAACACTTCTGAAACAACAATATACAGAGAGAGATCGCTGCAAGAAAAACTACGGGGAATAGATGCGATGCCGAGATGAGGAGAGAGACCTCGCGGAGCTGGTCCTTGTAGGTGGAGAGGTTGGAGGCGAGCTCCTCCACGCTGACATCGTCCATGCCGGCCGCCGACGCCGCTGCTCTCTCGATTCGATTCGTCTCGTCTCGCGCTCACCGAAGTTTCTTTTCGTTTGTTTTGTTTTGGGAATCTTTTTTGTTTGTTTGTTCAAGGTGGGATGATTATCGAGAGGAAGAAGAGGCCGAGTCGATTTGCCTCTTTTACTTGGGCCAGGCCGTAGGAATCGAAACTTTCGGCCCATCGTGGATTTACCGGACTTGAAGTATATGACCACTAATCAGCCAAATCCTATATATCGCCCAGCAGCGGCGCTAGACGGCCGCGCCGCCTGAAACGCGCCGCTGCTGGGCCGGCCAATTTCACGTTTTTTTCTTTTTCTTCTCTGTTTTTTTTTTCATTTTCGTTTTCTGTTTTCTTTTTCGTTTCTTATTTTCGTTTTTCTTTCGAAAATTCGAATTTGAAAAAATTTCATTTTCGAAATTTGTTCATTTTTTAAAAACAAAATATTCATTTTTGAAAATTGTTCAAATTCAAAATTTATTTATTTATTTATTGAAAATTGTAAAAAAATTAAAAAAATCATTTTAAAAAATTGTTCAAATCTGAAATTTGTTTATTTTTGAAAAAATTGAAATAAAAAAAGAAAAAACATAAGGAAAAAGACTGACGACTCGCCGAATGGGTTGGCCCGTTAACGAGAGCCCTTTAGGCGACGCTCGATATATAGGCGCATCCCACTAATCATCACCACTTCACCGCTAATCCAAAAAAAGCCCAGAGGCTCATCCAACTGACTGACCTATAATGCTCTCTCGGCGTATAAATTTAGTAAGTCAACATCTGCTAATATATTTTTTACGAAAAAGACCACCGATCTATTAATAATCATCCACAGCAGCGGTACAAAAGATGTAAAAAGTAATAAAAATATAGATTGGTCCTCGTACCACCTAGCGACGACTACGAACACTGAAGCGAGCCGAAGGCACGCCGTTGTCCTTTCCCCTCCCTCATCGGAGCCGTCGTAGGACAGCTTATTGTAATAGACTGAAGTCGCAATGCTAAGGCCCCAAAGGCCAGCGCACCAGAGCAGCAACCATCGCCAAAGATGAGAATCGTAAATCGGAAGAGGCTAACATGCAACCACAATGACGAACACGAAAACCAAGCAGATACAAGGAGATGCGCCGGACACACAACTCCACACCCCCTCCGCTAGCGCTAGACGCACCACCGGAACGGGGATAGGGCGGGAGTACCTTATTCTAATACCGAGATGTCGCCGCCGCCACATCACCCAGACATACTGATTCAGACGGCCTGGATATAACATTGAAGTCCAGTTTGAAAACAGGTTATTGATGATTTCGTCAAGCAAAACGAACTGCGATGAGTCAATGAGTCGGCCTCACTTGACCCACTTCCACAGCCGGGATCAATCAACATCAATTAATTGCTATGGTGGGCACGATTTACTTGGAACCGTATATCACGTGTTCATGTAGTACACTATGGGTGTGTTCGGTTTGAGAACCAAATGGAATGGAATGTCATAGTCTCATTCTTAGAGAATGGGTTGGTTCCATTCCTATGTTCGGTAGGTGTAAAAAATGGAATGGGTTGATTACATTCCTGTGTTCGGTTGGAGATGTAGAATGAGGAGTAATCAAGAAAAAATAATCTAATTTAATTCCCATCCGGTACAGATTCGCAATCAATAACAAATATGCATCCAAATCAACCTCCAAATCTGTCATTAACTTCTACAATTAGCAATAAATGTCAAAATCGAGCCGCCCCCGCACTGCTGCCTTCCGGCCGCCGCCGCACTGCACAGACGAGCGGACCTCCTGGCTAGCCACGAACGAGCGGACCTTGCAGACGATGTGATTTTCAGCCAGCAAATCGGGCCAGCAGCCAAGACGGCACGACCAGGCTGGCGAACGGCAGCTGGAGGCCATGGCCGTGGCGTCCTCCACGCCGTGCTCGATGCAGCGGCTGAGAGGCGAGCCTAGGCACGGCGGTACTTTGGCAGAGGCCAAGGTCGCAAGACAAGCGCCGTCGCCGGCGGCGGCCGCGACGCTCGCCACCGTCGCCGGCTCCACCGCCGCCGCTCGCCGCCGCCTACATCTGTGACCTGTGGGGGTGAGAGTGGGTGTATGTGGTGAGACGAAGCGTGAGTTTCTTCTTTTCTATCGCTAATTGCTGAGGAACCATGTGATTCCACCGAATCGAAGGAACCACCAAATTCAGCATATAAGGAGGATATTCCTTTTCGAGGAACCGGTGCATTCCGGTTCCAGGGCCAAACCGAACACAGGAACAAGGCACAGGTGCGGAACGGACCCGGCCCATTCTAGTAGATTCTCAAACCGAACACACCCTATATGAGTCAACGATGATGGCATGATGGAGCTTTTTTAAAATAATGGGAGCTTTATTAATTAAAAGGTTTAAGTATTACACTTAGTTTCTGCATAATCAAGATGCACACAGCCAAAACAAGTCGGTAGTTTGAAACATAAAAAGGCGAATTACATATCAAAATGAGAAATTGTAAGGACGCCTATGGTGGTGGAGGGCCGATCCGCAAATTATGCTGTCATTCATGTTGGGATAAAAAGTGTCTCGACATATCCTCCAGTCTTGTACAGACCTCCATAAACAGCTATCGATGCCCCCCACACGTTGCAACTGAGACCACGAACGAAGAGTAGCAGTAGTCCTGTAGATTGCCTGCATAAGAGAGCATTTTTTATCATTCAAAATCTTGTCATTTCTACATAGCCAAAACGACCATATTACGGCTAGCGCTGTCACCCTAATAAGTTGTTTAAACCTATTATCCACACCGTTCAGCCAAATGCCAAAAATATTGGCAATGCTTTTAGGTGGGTATATAGTAGAACCTATCTGGATGACCATATAGAACTAGCAAATTTGCACTTGAAGAATAGGTGTTTGATCGTCTCATCTTTATGACAGAAGACACACTATTTACTTCCATGCCAATTGCGTTTTGCAAGGTTGTCTTTAGTAAGAATAACTCCTCGACGAAGATACCACGCAAAAAAATTGTTTTTTAGTGGAATTTTCATCTTCCAGATTTTCTTATTATTATCTACCGGCACTTCTGGCTGGATTAGTGTTGTATACATAGAGTCCACGGAAAATTTACCACTATTGTGTAAATTCCACCGAAACTCGTCAGACCATTGTGTCAAATTGACAAAAGCTAGACGTTGTATCAACTCGTGCCAAGCTACCAGCTTAGGACCAACAAGATCTCTTCTGAACGTCACCGTTGGATGATTATCAACCAACACTTGAGCGAACGTATCGCTCTTGTGACGTCCTAGGACTATATTATATAACGCTGGATATTGCTCTCGTTGTGAGGTAGTTCCCAGTCACCTATCCTCTCAGAACCTTATCTCTGACCCATCCTTAATTGAGAAAGAACCATATGGGAAGAAGAATTTCTTCGTCGCCATTAGGCCAGCCCAAAAATGAGAATCACCTGGTTTCCAAGAAATCTGTGATAACGCACTTGATCCTATGTATTTCCTCCTAAGAAAAGTTTGCCACACCCCATCTTGCTTGAACAGCCACTTACCAAGGAGGGCTCTATTCTTAACCTGAAGGTCGTGAATCCCAAGACCACCATGGTTCTTAGGGCGACATACTACATCCCATTTAGTCAGCCGATATTTCATTTTTTCATTATCTCTTTGCCAAAAATATCTATCGAAAGTAAGGAGCTAATTTACATAAGAAACAAGTGCTACTTAGTTACTTAGGCATACTGTATAGCAATACTTATTCAGAAATTAATGTTACAAGCAAATAACATGGATCAACGGATCTATGAATGAATCCGTGATGCAATATTTGTAGATGCTACTACGAATATATACAGACACCACACCCCCAATACAGACACGAAGACGGATGATGCAATCGATGGGAGCAGCTTGTCTTGCTGATCAGTTGTCGCTGTCGGACCAGGTGATGCCCTCCATGCCGACATTTTGATCAAGCCCCAGGGCGTTCCACACCGCCGGCGAGGCGTCGATGATGTTGTTGGCGCAGGGTGGTTCATAGTTGTGCTCGTCGTCGCAGCCATATACAGAGTCGCACTCGTCCACCACCTTGGCGTACACAGAGTTACCGTTGGCGGTGATCTTGATGCGGTGCCCGCAGCGGGCCATGCCCTTGAACCAGCCGGTGGAGAGTGCGACGACCATCTCCTCGTCGCTATGGTAGGCATTGTCGCACTCTGACGGGCCACCGCCATCTTTGCCCTTCTCGAAGCTGTTGAGAGTCAGTACGGCCTTCGTGCTCGCGGTGACCGGAGGCGAGCAGTGGTACTGCGGGTACCTCTTGCCGTCCTCACAGCAGTCCGGGTCGTTGCTCTTCTCACAGTGACCCGACTGTCCTGGGAGGTAGCCGCTCGCATGGCAGACGCCGAGCCCCGGGCGGAGCGAGGACGCGACGTGGGAGGTGGAGAGCGCCACCAGGAGGAAGACTGCCATGGTTGCTAGAGCTCTTGCAGTTGCCATCTTTGGAGTACTTGACGCTCTTGAAAGTATAACGACCATCTCTTCCTTAGTTGCTGCTACACTGAATTGTGTGAGTTTGCTGTGACTGGATTGTGGTTTGAGGGTCGAGCTTATATAGGGATTAACCTGCTTTAACTTCTGATAACGCCAGTTGGATGTTCTCCACGGCAAACCGTTGCGACGTTCAGGTAAGGCAGCCCGTGCCGTGTCAAATGGTTTGATTTTTATGTAAGGGTCTGCCGTCTCATCTGGGTCATGCGAATGGAGAGGATTAGAGAAATTATCTAATACAGCTATAAAAAAAGAGAAAACATTAAGTGGTGATGCGGTGTTGGAAATCATCAAGTAACTGCTCTCGTTGGCCAAAGCCGGCGCCTATGAGCTCAAGCTTCTGTAGTCGATGCCTTCTGCGGTTCATTAGACTTGCAAATGCATACGCAAGCAAGCAAATGGCAGAAACAAAAGCCCATATTAGTTCACAAGAACTAATTAGAAGGAATGGTCGAACTTCACAAGAATGCATCTGCACGTGGTCCAGGTACAGAGGTACTTGTCCTAACACTAGGCAAAGCACCTGACAAACCTGTAAGACAGTGTTCTGAACTTCCGATGATTACTGAAGATACAATAATTCACATGGTAAAACATCTCTCACAGGCCCATCCACTATACTTGATCCTCAAAAGAAAAAGTAACACTTCTTCAGCTAACTACATTATTCTCATCTCTGGCTGATGATTCCAATTAACCCTTGTATCTCCTTTTGCGAACTGCAACCTATGTGCTACTCATTTCATGTACATACATTGCTTCGAGGCAGTCACGATTTCTCGGTGTTTTCTTCTTCTTCTATTGCCTTGGCTTTGCCCGGGAACAGCGTCGACGGAGCTTGGATCTGCGTGATCTCGAGCAAGATCTTGTGGAGAGACTGCGGCTTCGAGAAGAAGGGGCAGTGGTCACCACCCTTTATCTTGAAGATCCCATCGGGTGGGTTCTCCCGGACCAGCTTCTCCTGGGCATCAGGGGATAGCATGTGGTCGTCGAGCGTCTGGATGAAGTATCGGCGGACGGTGCCATAGTTCTCTGTGGTGAGGGAGAGCTTCTCCATGATTGGGGCTAAAGGAATGGGCCTCATGGACACGGTGGCCAGTGCGATATCCTACAGCAACATGAGAAGACTTGTTTAGCTCCATGAAGAACAGAGATTGGCATGACAATGTATGTGACGGTACTTTTCAATTCGCAACACACAGTACAATGTACCTTGGAAGGACTTTGGTTGAAATATAACCCCTTGATCTGCTGTTTGTCAAACCTGAGCCCAGTTGGAGGCTTATCCTTTCCATTTCCGTAAAGTAAAAATTGTGATTCTTGCAGGAAAACATCTGCCGATGCAAGCTGCAAAATACGACGTCTCATGAGTTGGTGCTCAACAAGAACATACAGGTGCATGCGGACACATCAAGGGAGTGCATACTTCTTCAGAGAAAACGTCGAAGGGCCTCTGGCTATCCTTTACCATTGTGGCGGTAAGAAATACAGCCTTTGAGATCTTCTCTGGGCACTGTTCTAAGGCATACGAGACACTTGCACCTCCACAACTATGACCGACCAAAACTACCTGCATTATTGTCGACATGAACACACCGCTCAGATACCCAGCTCTATTTTGTTTGCATATATGAAGAAAAACAGACAGTTACTCACCTTCTCATTCTCAGGGAGTTTACTGAGGTAATCAATTAGTGGCTTGGAGTACTCTTCCAATGTAGCTATGCTATTTGCATCACTGTGGTCTATGCCAGAACCTGCGAGGTCTAAGGCAACAGGATCAAGACCAGCTTCCTCCAAGAGAGAGATGGTCTTGTACCAACACCAAGCGCCAAATCCTTCCCCATGGACAAGAACAATTTTCTTGGTTTCTAAGTTCTCTAAAACAACTTGGACCTGAAAGTGCCATTTCAAAAGGAAACAAACAGCATGAACAACTGTGATCGGCTGCTAGAGCAATGTCTTAAACAAGGAAATTAAATATTAATATGGACAAAAGGGAATCACTTCTCCTACTGTATGTCTGTATGGTAGGTGATAAGGCACCACAAGATGCCCATGTCCAAGTGAAAGCATATGCCAACATTATTGTTGAAAATCTTTCAATACAAACTATAAACATAACGTATATCCATCGTGTCGGCCGTGGTTGCTGTATAGGCTGGCGATCATTGTTGATGCATGTGTTGTAATATCCATCTAGATCTCTGTCACTTGTAGTCTTGCTGTGGTGTTTGGTTGTAATGGCCTAATCTTAGGCTTGTACATCATTCTTTGCATCAATGCAACAAGAAACAAGGCTTTTGCGCTTTCTCGGAAAAGAACATAGCTGGAATGAGAATATTATGGATCTGCTACTTAATTTGGATGTAGACATAGCTAAGGACAAAGAAATCATATAGTTGGGACAAAACTGTTGACCACCAAATACACAGTAAAGCCTACGGTTACTGGCCTACCAGAATACACGAAATTAGCAAATCGAGTTATCAACTAAGAGAGAACACTATAAGAATGGGAACATGTTGTCAACTAGTGAAGCGACTGCCGAGGTCATAAACTCGTAGTATTGTCTTTTAGTCCTAACTCCTAATGGTAGGTAACTTGTAAGGTTTGTCCATATTACATAGCCCTGTCTTATGCATGATTCAATAGTTGTGCGCACATGCCTTTTTGACATATAGTGGTATGTATAATAAGCCGCCTAATTCAAATTTTGAAGAAATGAACATGAGATTTCAGAAGCTTAGAATGAGCTCAAACAGTCAACAGGTAGCAGAATTAATCATTAAGAAAAAACCACAATGTGAAACAGCAAAGCGTGTCGCCATTGGTAGATTTACATCGACAAATCTTAGTAGACAACCCATCTTCCGTTCACGGTGATACTTCAGAACCTCCAACTTTAATATGAACTTGCTGCTCATTATAACTCAAAATCAACCCAGCAAAGGAAACCATGGAGAAAATGACTAAATACATGCTGGTGTTTTCTCGCAAAAAAGAATGTGTCCTTCAAGAAACATATAGATGCTAGAACACTCATTGAATTCTCCCTCCATTCAAAGCACAATCTAAACTACGAATCAATTTACTAGTCAAGTGGCAAAACCTAGAGCAGACAGACGTTAAACAATTTAGCACTCTAGGTAACTCACAATCATGTGGTACCACTCTGATAATGACAGGATTTTGCCGACCAAACATCTTAAACAACAAAAAGGAAGTACGACAGTATGCTAATAGCAAATCATTAGGGTCGGACGGCCAACTGGTCCTGCAAAAGTCTTGCCAATTGAAAAGTTTGGTACTATACCGAACTAAACACACATTCATAAGAAATTCAGAACTTTCTATGAGATGATGGAAATTTTAGCAACGTCAAATACACATCAGAATCGTTCAATTGCATGCTTGCATTGATCATGAACTTGTTGATTATAAGATTGTACTGTAGTAGATATTTGCAAGGCAAGGAAAGAAAGCAAGTCTGCAACAAGGGAAGTAGGGAACATACAAAGAACGGAGCGGAGAAAGCAAAGGTGAGAAGCCTTACAGGCTTGGCATTCGTGACGGAGTCCGGGAGGCTGCCGTGGCGGCGGGAGCTGGTGTTGCCGGGGCCGATTCGGCGGGACATGGAGCCGGCACCGGCGTCGATGCGGCGCGACATGGAGCCGCCGGCGTCGAGGTGCTGGTGGATGGCCATGGCCAGCGCCTGGCGGTGCAGGAGCTCCTCCTCCGCCGGCGTCAGCTTGGCCGCCCCGCCGCGCGGCGCCCGCGCGCTCCCCATCCGCTTGCTGCGCGACGCCAGGGCCGCGCCCCGTTGCTGCTTGCGCGGCATGCACGCGAACGCGTTGCCCATCGGAGAGAAATCTCGAGAGGAAAGCCGCGATTGGCTTGTGGAGAAAAGAGAACAACAAAGGAGTTGAAGCAGAAGAAAGATTTTCTCCTACTGGAAGAGCAGGAACAGTTGGCCTGTCCTCGAGAGCAGGAGTCGTTCTTCCTCCTCCAGTTGCTGCTAAAGCAGAAGCACAGCACGGAGCAGATCTGAAAGAACAGGCGGAATTTATGAGTGGCCCTCACACCTAACCGAACTCATCGCCCCACGCGATTCTCGCCAAAAAGGATTTATTCCCCTCCCTCCTGTATCTTTTGGATCTTCTCCCGCGCAAACAACAAAAGAAAGATTAAATCTTTGGAAGCAACAGCGAAGAGAGACAAAGGAGGAAGAAGCTTTCTGCGGTTTCCGGGGAATGGTGTCTCTTGTGCTTTGCTGGCGGAGCCCTCCTCACGTCACCGGCTCACCCCACTCTCCTTCCTGCTCTCACTGCATGCACAAGAAGAAATTGACCACTTTCTTGTTATTTTCTTCAAGTACTAGTGTACTAATTTTTTCTTCTCCGGTTCACTACTGGCTGTCCTAATTGTCTGGCTTGGCCGGCCATGACCACCACCCTGTCCTTCTCCTCTTATTCTTCAGATAAAATGACAGCCAGATTCTTTTCCTTGATTGATTAACGTCTCTTTCTGATTTTCTCTCATTCCTGAGGATATCCTGGTCTGCCTTTCTCGGATCCGAAGCTCCTGCCTCACACCTTTTATGGATGCAGGAAATAGGTGCGTGTCTGACTTTTTTTAGCTCCATGATCCCATCTCCTTTTTTGACTGTGATTGTACCTGTGGATTGCGAAAAATGGTGGCACCTGAGACGAACGGATCTGGAAGCACTACTGAAGTAAATTGTCATGTCCTTCCCGGTTCTTTCAAACGGTGCACCGTCTCGATTAAATTCTCCACAGTGGAAAGATAGTACGTAGTACTACTGATAGTACGCCACGACGGCGACGTAGGAAATGCAGGTGTTGTGAGGACCAGTTACGGTTACTGGCCAGTTTGATATTCCTTCCCTACCTTGTACTCGTATACTGTGAGTATCATGGGGATTCATTCGAGTGCAGGAGGTCGAGCTCCATGAAGTAAATTCGAAAATCATATTTTCAAGTTTCAGCAAATTTCGGGAAAAAAATGTAGTTAGACAATGATACATTCTACCTTATGTAAACCCAAATGGTGCCTCCAGCCTCCAGAGAGGGGATGGCACCATGGCGCTGCCGCCTGATCCGACGATTCGGATCTAGGGTTTCCCTGATGCTTGTGGCTAGGTAGCACTACTATGTTGTCGTCAGCATCAACATCACATAAGGATTTCATCCCGGCCCGACCGATAACCCCAAGGTCCACAAGAATATGGCGGAATGGAGCCACCAACTAGCACACAATCTCCGAGAGGGTAGCCACATATCAGACGGTGGAGATCCAATTGATGCAAACGTTGTACCGAGAGGATAGGGGTAGAGGAAGAGGAAAAATCGAAATGAAATAAATAAATAATAAAGCAAAAAAACGAAGATAGAAGAGCCCAGATTCCAAATCAAGTAATGGACCGCCATGGCCTAGACGGTCGTCGGCACCACCGATGTGCCCGTAGTTAGACACTATCACACTACCATTGTTCCACATGCTGCCATAAACTTGGCTCCTCAGGCCTAGACGGCATACGGGCGAGCCCAAATCGTAATGTTGAATCAATTACGGCTCCTCCGTCAATGGGAGTGTTGCATGCCTCCCTTCCATCATCGTCGTGCCACATGTATTGTCAAGGCGACGTGCCCCAATACCGGCCACAACACCATGAACCCTAGCCACCGTTACGGCTCATGCTTTATGATGGCCCTTCACGTAGTTCCCCCACAATGGCGCCAGAAAACAGTTGCTAGCCCCTTCGCGTGGTACCTGCGTGAAAAGTAAATGGGTTAGGTTGAGACTCCAAGTGCAGAGTGTATGTAGTAGTGGAAGACAGTTTTCCCACGAGGGGTGACTCGAGGGTTTAATATCGAACTCTCGGGGAACCAGTATTTCAGGTGTTATCTCCTTATCCTTCTCTTGAGAACCTGCAACAAAATAAATTGTTTTGTGCCCTCAACCTCACCAAGTGGTTGTCAAGCACAAGGTGTGAGAATGATAATAAAATAATATGCAATGCAAACATAGTAAATATGCAATGATGGTAAATAAATATGCAAGGATGGGTAGTAATGATAAATGATATTTTTGGGTTTTTTATGATGAATGCAAGATGTAAAAGTGTTTTTGTATTTTCGGATTTAATAATGGCAGCAAACAAAAGTGGTGATAAAAGTGTTGGAAAGGTGTTTCTTATGATTAAAAATGGACCGGGGTTCATGGTTTCACAAATGCACTCTCTCTTGATAACGTGGTAGACAATGGAACACTAAAATTAACATGTAAGATGGCAAGACATGGTTTGACAAGTTATTAATAATATGGGCATCACGTCCTAACATAGAGATCTCAAGTATAAGTTGTTCTCTCTCTTATGCTCCACCAAGATGCGAACTAAATCATAACACCTTAGTAATTAAGATAAATCAGAGCATAGCAATAAGTTCAATGACATGAAGTTAAAATAAGAACATGCTAGATCTAGTCATGGAGATAGTGGCCAAGGTCACATCCACTCTCCGGTAGCATGGTATTTTTGTTTATCCCTAGTGAGGCAACAAAGTAAGGTAGAAAACCCAAGTGGATCGCAGAACTTCTGTCACGTTCACTGCACTAGCCACCCCCGTTACTCCAACTAATGCACACGTTCCCCCTCACATGCTCTCATAAACATGCTTGATCATGACAAGTAAATAAGAACGGGGTACATAATATGCATCTACTTTCATAACTGAAACAAAACCATTGCAATCTCAAACATGTATTAACTCATAATAAAGATCCACCACAAAGGAATTACATAGATGACCGTAATCATGTTCAGCAGCTCATACGGTACTAATTAGTGAAGCTCATAGAGAGGAGAGATACATAAGTTACTTCCACAAACCCATAGTCCAGGGGTGGACTACTCCCTCTTCATCATGGTGTCGGTGGAGATGTTGTTGGAGGGGAAGGAGACCACACCGGCAGCGCCCCGCCGGAGTTTTCCCCCTCCAATCTTCAGCTCCAGTCTCTGTTTCGTGGTTTCTGTGTTTGCGGCGCTCCCTTTCGCGAAAGCCCTGGGGGGTCTATATATAGTCGTTTTTAGGTCAAGACGAAGCTTCGGGAAGAAAGATCGACGGCAGCGGAGGCCCGAGGGCCAGGATGGGGGACCCACGCGGTCAGGGAATCTGGCCGCGTGGGCCCACCCCTTTTGGCCTTCTGGTCTCCGTTTCTTCGATTCCTTTGCGCCTACGTTTCGTTCCTTCCAAAAAAGTGATCCCCGTAAAGTTTCAGGTCATTTGGACGTCGTTTGGGTCCCTGAAACATCAAAATATAGAAAAAGGGGTTTTCTGACAGCGCAGGGTTAATTCCAGAAAAATGGGGAGTTGTTAATTATCCCCAAAACTCAATATAAATCATGAATATAACCCTTATATGATGCAAATAACATGGAATAACATGTAATAAAATGTAAAGTTCATGTATGCATTTTACATGCATCAACATCCCCAAGCTTAACCCATGCTCGTCCCGAGTATGAAGGTGATAAAACTAACATGGACTTTGCATTTTAATACTATCAATGGATATCAAAGGTGATTACTATTGCTACATAGAGTCAAATGATTCATTCTTCAAAGGAATAACAATATGCAAGATAAATTATGAAGTGATATCAAATACTCAATGTAAAGATGTTCAATGATAAATTCACAAAGTGTAATATAGAAGAAAGTACTATGGACCAAATGTATGCATAATGAAAAGTAAAAACATCCTATGGTGGTCATAGAGTACTTCTTATGAAAACTGAATATAAAAGGTGGACACTTTGGATAGATAAATAAGTAGAGGTAAAGCATGAATAAGTTTCATCTAACTTCCAAACACTTCTACTTAAGTTAATGCTTGCAATGTGGTAGTCATTGGTGTGGAGCTCTCATTACCCCTATCATAGCATCTTGAATGATTAATGTTTAAAGTGAAAGCAAATATGAGTGGTGTGCTTGACAATGTATTGGTTGAATGTCTCATGTCCCTTGAATACAAGTACCTACACCATGTGTTACTCACTTTGGTCCACAAAGTAAATTCAAATAAAGGTCATTGCAAGTAATAATAGTATCATCAAGAACTGCACTGGGGTACCTCTTGCCCCTTGACATGAACAAGCCCATGTCAAAACAACAAGACAAACAGACAATGAACAATCTCAGCACTCTTTTATTTACTATGGGTATAGCTTTTTATTATGAGGTGCATCACTGAATGAACATTATGGTTATGCTGTAAATTTCCACCATGAATGATGCATGGCTTAGATTAGCGGCCCAGGCATTTCTCTAACCATTTATACAAACTCTTTGAACTTACTAAGTATCCACATTCATTTCACCCATGATAGGCATCCATAAACAAAAGTACATGACATCAACTAAATATAAATAAGTGCAATGTTGAAAGCTTGCCATGTGACAGCACATATGGGCTAACTCCCAACCAAAACAATTGTCAAGCCCACAACTTCATAATTTTAATCACAATGGTTCATGCTTATTAAATGCAATAAAAGTAAATTGTGCATCAAGTTCGTGAGAGCTTTTAACCAATTTTTCCCATGACAATCAATAACATAAGCATTTAAATTCAGAAATGTAGATAACACAATATAACATGATAAACATACTTGGAATAGCATAAAGCTAATAGGTAGATATGGTGGACTCACTGGAAAAACTTTGGTTGAAGGTGTTGGGAAACAAGCTTTTTACTTGTTGTAATTTTTGGGCTAGCAATAGGGAGAAAGTTGACCATCTAAATGCATGCATAAGTGTCCATAGAACTAATCAATCCATGTTAAACCAAGTAAAGTTAAAATTCAACATCTAAACATGGTAAGATAGCTCTTGACAACACTCTTGCAAATTAACATTCATTCAAAGCACATGAATTATGCAACTATATGTATCTTTTAAAATCAACTCAAACATCCCTATCCCAATATATTTAATAGCATCCAACATAATTCAACCCAAACTTCCAGTAGCTCTCTCATATATAAATGATAGTGGTGGTCTTAAGAAAATAAAAATCAAACCGAAATAACAAAAGCAAAAAAAACAGACGCTCCAAGTTTATACGATAAAGTGCTTTGATCGAAAAACAGAAGTTAGACGTGTGCAAACCGAGAGTGTGTTGGTCTAGTGGGGTTGTCTTGACATCCCCAAGCTTATGGTCTTCACCATCCTTGGATAGCTCTTGGTGCAGCTCCTCTAATCCCTGTGAAAAAACTTCAAAACACCGTTTCTCCCATTTCTTTTCTGTGGGGTGATATTAGTAGTGATAAACAAATAGGTTCCTTGCTGCATAAAATCCTTAGGCAAAAATTCATATGAATGTCCAGAGAGTATATAATGTTGTATGCCTACTCATAAACTCAATTGAATCAAAAAGATTCAAGCAAAAAGCTCAAAGAATGCATCAAACAATATCAAGACAGAATCTGTCCAGAAAAACAGCAGCAGCAAAACGCATTTTTCTACCCTACTTAAACTCGTCAGAAAAATCTGAAAAAATCACGTATACAGAGGATGAAAAGTTGAAGCTACAGTTCAAATTACAGCTCAATCGGAGTTACAGATAAAAAATGAAAAATCAAACCGTGCACAGACTTCGTGCAGGCAGAAAACTCTCCGAAAATGAATAGCAACTTTTCAAACCCAAAATAGGTAAAACTTGGTTCTTTATTAAAAATCCCAGAAACAAAACTAACAAACTACTCTCTTGTTACAGCAAGAGGACTCAAAGAAAATCTCAAACAAAAACAACCGGGTTGCCTCCCGTAAAGCGCTTTCTTTATAGCCATATAGCTAGGCTTACTTACTTGATAATCAAAGGGGACGTAGCTCATGAGGGAGCTTGAACCTTGGTGTGTCCCTCTTCCTTGGGAAGTGTTCCATGCTCTTCTTGTGTGGAAACTGAAACTTCACATTCCCTTCCTTTGAATCAATAATGGCACCTGTAGTACGAAGAAAAGGTCTTCCCAAAATAATAGGACTAGAGGTTTTATTCCCCATGTCCATGATTAGAAAATCAACAGGCACAAAAGTCATGTGTAACTCTACCATAACATCACTTACTTTTCCTAGAGCATGTCTAATGGAATCATCAGCAAGTGCAAGTTCAATAGAGCATTTCTCAATATTTTTAAGTTCAAGGACTTCATATAGTTCTTTAGATAATATAGAGACACTAGATCCTAGATCAAGTATAGCATGGTGTGTCTCTTTTCCAATGGTTACTAGTACTTTGGGATCCATATATCCCCAAGCTTAGGTGGTATCATAGCTTCTTGATTGTACCTAGCAATCTTTTCTTTTAAGACATGATTAGCAATATAGGAACCAAAACCAGCCTGGTTAATATTAACAGAAGGATCACTTGCAAATTTTTGTAAGATAGAAATTAATTCATGCAAGCTACACTTCTCTAAATCAACAAATGGTTCCTTAACTTCACTAAGCATTTTAACTTCCTCAACTTTTTTATCTCTATTATATAGATTAAATAATTCATAACGGTCATCAAACACATCTTCAGGTACTTGAGCTTTTTCTAAACTTTCTTTAATTTTTACTTCCAATATCAAGCCATCAAGTAGAATGTAAGCATCAGCAATAGTAGTATTTATGAAAGAACCCTTACATTCATTGTCTAAAAAGAGTTTAGAAGTTTCAGACAATCCTTTATAAAATATGTGCATGAGCATCCAATCTCTAATACCATGTTCCATTCCATAAGCTATACCTCTAAACCTTTCCCAAGTTTTAACCAAGGTTTCTTCCTTATTTTGTTTAAAGGTGATAACTATTTCTCTCATATTATAAACCATGGCTGAAAAACAAAACCTCTCAATGAAAGCAGCTTTCAAATTAAACCAATTGCTAAAATTCCCAGGTGGCCATTTTAATATCCAATCTAGAGCTTTTCCAGCCAAGGAATAAGGAAAAAGCTTTACTTTGATCACATTAGCATTGGCATGAATCAGGTTTAATTCTTTGCATCTTTCATTAAATTTACTAAGATGTTGAAGAGCATCTTCTTTCGGTTTCCCAGAAAAACGATTTTCAAAAATCAATTTAGTGACATTAGGATCTATCTCAAATTTTTTAACAGGGAAATTCCTATCTTGAGGAAAATTCTTAACACTAAATGGCCAAAAAGTTCTTTTCTCCATTGAGCAAGTTTTTATATGTTTTTAATTTTTTATGCAAAACTGAAAGTAAAATGACACTAATGCAACCGAAATAACAAATGCAACACAAAATGCAAAACTGAATATAAATATGCAAACCGAAATATAAAGATGATATGCAAGACAAGAACAAAACAAAATAAAATGATTGTAGGTAAAGATGGATAAGATGATGCTCACGTAGGTGCAACTTCCCCAAGCTTAGGTTGTTACACAAGTTGGTGATGAAGTTGACTTGATGTGAGTGATCCTTGGATAAACCTTTCAGCTATGGTTCCCCGGCAACGGCGCCAGAAAACGTCTTGATGGCCCTTCACGTAGTTACCCCACAATGGCGCCAGAAAACAGTTGCTAGCCCCTTCGCGTGGTACCTGCGTGAAAAGTAAATGGGTTAGGTTGAGACTCCAAGTGCAGAGTGTATGTAGTAGTGGAAGACAGTTTTCCCCACGAGGGGTGACTCGAGGGTTTAATATCGAACTCTCGGGGAACCAGTATTTCAGGTGTTATCTCCTTATCCTTCTCTTGAGAACCTGCAACAAAATAAATTGTTTTGTGCCCTCAACCTCACCAAGTGGTTGTCAAGCACAAGGTGTGAGAATGATAATAAAATAATATGCAATGCAAACAATAAGTAAATATGCAATGATGGTAAATAAATATGCAAGGATGGTATTAGTAATGATAAATGATATTTTTGGGTTTTTTATGATGAATGCAAGATGTAAAAGTGTTTTTGTATTTTCGGATTTAATAATGGCAGCAAACAAAAGTGGTGATAAAAGTGTTGGAAAAGTGTTTCTTATGATTAAAAATGGACCGGGGTTCATGGTTTCACAAATGCACTCTCTCTTGATAACGTGGTAGACAATGGAACACTAAAATTAACATGAAAGATGGCAAGACATGGTTTGACAAGTTATTAATAATATGGGCATCACGTCCTAACATAGAGATCTCAAGTATAAGTTGTTCTCTCTCTTATGCTCCACCAAGATGCGAACTAAATCATAACACCTTAGTAATTAAGATAAATCAGAGCATAGCAATAAGTTCAATGACATGAAGTTAAAATAAGAACATGCTAGATCTAGTCATGGAGATAGTGGCCAAGGTCACATCCACTCTCCGGTAGCATGGTATTTTTGTTTATCCCTAGTGAGGCAACAAAGTAAGGTAGAAAACCCAAGTGGATCGCAGAACTATCTGTCACGTTCACTGCACTAGCCACCCCCGTTACTCCAACTAATGCACACGTTCCCCCTCACATGCTCTCATAAACATGCTTGATCATGACAAGTAAATAAGAACGGGGTACATAATATGCATCTACTTTCATAACTGAAACAAAACCATTGCAATCTCAAACATGTATTAACTCATAATAAAGATCCACCACAAAGGAATTACATAGATGACCGTAATCATGTTCAGCAGCTCATACGGTACTAATTAGTGAAGCTCATAGAGAGGAGAGATACATAAGTTACTTCCACAAACCCATAGTCCAGTGGTGGACTACTCCCTCTTCGTCATGGTGTCGGTGGAGATGTTGTTGGAGGGGAAGGAGATCACACCGGCAGCGCCCCGCCGGAGTTTTCCCCCTCCAATCTTCAGCTCCAAATCTCTGTTTCGTGGTTTCTGTGTTTCTGCGGCGCTCCCTTTCGCGAAAGCCCTGGGGGTCTATATATAGTCGTTTTTAGGTCAAGACGAAGCTTCGGGAAGAAAGATCGATGACAGCGGAGGCCTGATACGTCTCAAACGTATCTATAATTTTTGATGTTCCATGCTTGTTTTATACCAATTGCTTCATGTTTTGCATCTACTTTATATCACTTTTATATATTTTTTGGGACTAACCTATTAACAAGATGCCGAAGTGTCAGTTCCTGTTTTCTGCTGTTTTTGTATTCCAGAAAAGCTAGTATGGAAATATTCTCGGAATTGGACGAAACTACACGGGGGTCCCTATTTTTTCAGAACACACCTGACGGAGCGAAGGAGCAGCAGAGGAGGGCCACCAGGAGGCCACACGCACCTAGGGCGCGGGCCCCCTTCTGCCGCGCCCTAGGGTGGTGTGGGCCCCTCGGGGGTCCGCAGCCGCCGCCTTTTCGCCTACTTATTCCCCCCGACGCGAAAACCCTAAGTACCTGAGAAAATATCCACGAAAAGATCCAGAGACGCCGCCGTCGTCAACCCTAGCTCGGGAGGGTTCAGAACCTCTTCCCGGCACCCTGCCGGAGAGGGGAATCGTCACCGGAGGCTTCTACATCGCCATGCCTGCCTCCGGAGTGATGCGTGAGTAGTTCATCCTTGGACTACGGGTCCATAGCAGTAGCTAGATGGTTGTCTCTCCACTTTGTGCCATCATGTTTAGATCTTGTGAGCTGCCCTACATGATCAAGATCATATTATTGTAATGCTACATGTTGTGTTTGCTGGGATCCGATGAATATTGAATATTATGTCAAGTTGATTATCAATCTATCTTATATGTTATTTAAGATCTTGCATGCTTTCCGTTACTCGTAGATGCTTTGGCCAAGTAGATGCTTGCAACTCCAAGAGAGAGTATTTATGCTAGATAGTGGGTTCATGTCTCCGTTTAACCTGGGACAGTGACAGAAAGTTCTATGGTTGTGGATGTGCTGTTGCCACTAGGGATAACCTAACGATGCTATGTCCACGGGCATATGTGTTTGTTTACATTACGCACTTTACTTAATGCAATTATCCGTTGCTTGCAACTTAATACCAACGGGGGACTCGGATGACAACCCGGCGGTGGATTATTAGTCATAGACGCTGTTGGATAACGGTCTATGTATTATGTCGTAATGCCCAATTAAATATCATAGTAGTCAACATGTCATGTATATGCATTGTCATGCGCTCACTATTCGTCAATTGCCCAGCTGTAATTTGTTCACCCAACATGTTAGTTATCTTTTATGGAGAGACACCACTAGTGAACTGTGGACCCCGGTCCATTCTTTTACACTGATTAAACAACCACAAACTGCAAATTGTTCCTTTTTCATTCTCTGCAAATTTAATACTCATTTTCCACACCATACGTTTAATCCTTTGTTTTCAGCAAGCCAGTGAGATTGACAACCTCACTGTTTCGTTGCGGCAAAGTAGTTTGATTGTGTTGTGTGCAGATTCCACGTCAACAGTCCAGACTCCCTGCAATAGCTATTTTTCTGACGCCGTTGACAACCTTCTGAAGAGTTGCTGCTCCTACTGGTTCGATAACCTTGGTTTCTTTCTGAGGAAAAACTTGCTGCTGACTACATCATACCTTTCTCTTGGGGTCTCCCAACGAACGTGTGTTTCACGTCATCAAGGCCCAAGGAATCTGGCCACGTGGGCCCACCCCTTTTGGCCTTCTGGTCTCCGTTTATTCGATTCCTTTGCGGCTACGTTTCGTTCCTTCCAAAAAAATGATCCCCGTAAAGTTTCAGGTCATTTGGACGTCGTTTGGGTCCCTGAAACATCAAAATATAGAAAAAGAGGTTTTCTGACAGCGCAGGGTTAATTCCAGAAAAATGGGGGAGTTGTTAATTATCCCAAAAACTTAATATAAATCATGAATATAACCCTTATATGATGCAAATAACATGGAATAACATGTAATAAAATGTAAAATTCATGTATGCATTTTACATGCATCACTTTATCGGCTCGGTGGTGGCCACCGGAGGCATGGAGAGAAGGCAGTGGGTGAGGAATGGGCGCCGACTGTGTCTCCTAGTGTTAGGCGACGCGGGGGGGGGGGGGGGGGAGGGCAGAGCAGTTTTTTGCCTACGAATTGCATTGCGTGCGGACTGGCTCAACATAATTTTTCAATGGCTTTTCAGTTCCGAGGACCAAACAACCTCTGCATACAAGAAAAAAAATTGTCACTAGAATTCCGGATGAAATTAATTTAATGAAAAAGACCCTTATGTTTTTCGTTGCTTCTTTTCTTGATATATTGGTCTGCTCAACCGTGTGTTGAAATATATAGTTGGTTTATGCGCGCATGTCCTTTTTGTCGGGGTAAAGCTGATTGCGATAGCTAAACAATTGTACTACTCCCTCTGTTTTTTAATATAAGATGTTTTAGATGTTACACATGCAGTCTACATGCATACTAAAATGAGTAAATATATAAAGTAAAATGTGTCTACATACATTTGTGTGCATGTGAATGTAGACAAAAGCTAAAACATCTTATATTAAAAAACGTAGGAGTACATAGCAAACAAATTGACGGTGAATGCATTGTCTAGGCGTGTACAATTCACAATATACATGAGTGCTCCAATGACGTGCCCCCCTCTCCTCTTTTTAGGCTTGAACGGGTTCTTTCTTGTTGTAAATACCTCACATTTACTCGGGTTTTCCCTATCAAATCCAAATCTCTTCCACACCTTTTAGGTATAAGGGGACTTGTGCACTAGAATCTCAGCATGAGAGTGTCCAATTTGCAAACCGAGATAAAACTTGGTTCACCTAAATATCTCATCTCGAGTTCCTACAACTACAACCAAGAGAGATGGCTAGACACCTAGTCATGTTTTGACTGGGGCATCTATTTCGAGACTATAATTAAAGCCAGCTAACTGGCATGTTTAGCCATCAACTAGCCACATGAACTAGGCGAGCGGGGGCAAAAAAGGAATATGTGTTTCATTTAGCCACAATTACGAGACATCTTGCTACCAAAATACATTGCGCCTATACTCCAAAAAAAATGTACAGTCAAGACTCTTGATACTAATTTTTGGGTAAACAACCTCAGTGTTCACAATGGTTTCGACATTTTTCATATTCAACAATTCATCTCACTTTGGGAGTTGATAGCCGGTTTTGAACTTTACCCCAAGAATCACTAACTCTATCCAATGAAACTTTTATAAACGATGGAAGTACGCCGCCTTTTTCGGCCTACAAAATACAATTTGAGAGCATCATCTTTCCACAAGAATGTTTGGCGACCTTGGGCACCTCCAATATGCATTTTTTACTTGGTTCGTCACGTTGGACGGCGGATCGTCTTCACTGGAGAGGTTGGCCAAATTGTGGGAATTACCCACTTTTGTAATCAAGTCCAATAATCGTCGTCCATCTCCTCTTCAAATGTAGGTACACCATCCATGTATGGAACGCCATTTTATCTGGGAGCGGTTTCCACGACACGCTCCTGACTCAATGGACAAATGAGGTTTATATCCAAAATTTGTGGACAAAAATAGCATTAAAATACTCAAAAAAAAAAGGAAGGCAATGACCTCTATGATCATGCTTGTCTTGTGGGCTTTTTTTTTTTGGAAAAAGAACGCAATATGTGAGTTTTATGTAGTCAATACTCTTGGGTTCATTCAAATTCTTGGGCGGGGTCTTGGAGTGTGTCCGGTACTAAATTCTTGGGCTATGTAATTTCGGGAGAGTAGGTGTATTGTAATAACCTAACCTAGGACTTGTCCTAGGAATGAACTCTAAAAACTTCTTATTTAATGGAAATGACAAGTATTTTGCCTCGTTTTACGAAGAAAAAAACTTTCATCCAAACTAGAGTACAGGAAAATCCTTATTAAAATATTTCGTAACATCCAAATTCGCTGTAAAAACCATTTGAATAAAAGAAGCCCTCCACAGCGTACATCCATCCTTGTATATCGATTTCATATTTTCAGGGAGTGTCCCCTGTAGCAATGCCACCCGACATTAACGGCCACCGAACTTATATTCCCGGTCCAATTATTTGGTGGCGTCCAAAACTTGCATGAAAGCAAACGGCAATGATTTGAGGTGAAAGAAATGCAGCAGGGCAGAAACTATTTGTTGCCAACCAAACCACTGACCTTTAATTAAGCGCCGATGAGGAATCCGCAAAATGAGACGCAACGGAAAATCGTTGGAAAATTCATCTCAGGAAGCAAAGAAAAGGAATTAATGAAGAAGGAAATCAACTGGTTGTACTCTGTCAGAGCAAGTACAATAAGCTTATGTAAGCAGGCTATAAGGGTTAAAATAATATTTGTTGGATGACATGGAGGAGAGAGAAGAGGAGAGAGAAGGGGAGTGGGCTCTCATGTAAGAGCCAGATCTATCACGTGCTCCTAGGCACTTTGTGAGAGTGAGAGATGGGTCATATCTTAATAAAGTAACACATTCTTATAGCTAACTATTGTACATGTTGACTATATGGTTGGCTATAGATGACATGACAATCTCTTATAGCCAGCTGTTGGCTGTACTATTGTACTTGCTGCGTAATCCTGTACAGGAGACACGATCCTCTGTCGAGGGATTCGCCAGCCACTAATCGATCGAATCAAGAGGATTATAGTATTCCTTCCACGTCGTGCATGCGCAATCTGATTTACTTCTGCAAAAGAAATGCATGTTGCTTTATGTTCCTTTCACGATGAGATGGACACTTGTGTTGTTCCTAATTTATGTTGCTTTCAGCAATCAATTTGGATCAACGGGAATAGGCTGGGTCTGACGTACTGTTAGTCCAATCAACGGTTTGCTTCAGTGAACCACCATCAGCTGGTGCCAACACCCAGCCGCTACATGTTTGTCGGGGGCCACCCCCGGGTAGGGTCGAGGCTTGGCATAAGTTGAGTTTAAAGATGTGCCGAGGTAAGGAAAGGGCCGACCTGTTTGGGACTGGGAGTGTCCGAGCTTCATCTTGACCTGGAGAATATAAAGGCCGACCTGTCTTGGCCCAAAGGGGTCCGAGGTATCCCGTTGGCATGGGCCGAGATTCATAATCCGAGCTATGATCAGCCGACCTAGCTACCCGGTGCTATGATTTGTATTGTGAGTGCAGGAGAAGCTATTTGAAGGAAGTAAGGTCCGACCTGGTAAAGATCTTAAGCGCAAGACCCGAGGTAAGGAGCCCGACACATCCGTGCCGGGCTAACCAAGGCAAGAAGCCGTAGGTCGGGCAGGAGTCAATGCTCCTGTCACTTCCCGCCTGACACGGGAGCGTCTGTCACGGAGCCTGGCAGAGGCGTGCCCCGGGTTCGGCGGGGCTGCACGTCTCTGACCGCTGACCACGTGAGATCTAGGGAAAGGCTACGAGGTAGCTCAGCCAGGCCACGTCCTGTCTCTGTCAGAGGAGACATGCTAGCTCTGCCGTTATGCAGCAGGAGATGGGCATGCCATGTCTTGTCCCTGACAGGAGTACGATGATGACCAAAGCAGAGGCATGGCAACAGTGTTTAGCAAGGGGCACAACGGTAACTCGGCTGGCCTATATAATGGGCTTCAACCCCTCCTGCGTGACGGACGAGAGAGAGAGACAGATCAAGGAATCAAGAGAGAGAGGAACCTCGGAATCCCTGGAGACACCTCGGATCAAGCTCGGAGTTCCTTTTTCCTCCTTATAGCTTCATCTTCTACCTCAAGTTCTCACCATTGTATCATCACACAGCTCGAGGAGCAGCTTGTACTTGTCACCTTGAGATATACACCAAGTAGGATAGTGCTGCAGTAGGGGTGTTACCTCCACAAGAGGGCCCCGAAGCAGGGTACATCGTGGTGTGCTTTGTGTTCTTGGTTTCTTGTCTTGTTCTTGCGGTTTCTTGCGTGTTCTTGCTTGTGCACTTCTTGAGTGCATAAACCCTCCCCGGATTCCCCCAACGACCATTCGGCCCCATCTTAGCCATACCTATGGCATCTGCCGTGATCCCACCACGACAGTTGGCGCCCACCGTGGGGCAGATTGAGGCGTTGGAGGGAGTTTACATCCGGACGGGCTCAGGCGAGCGTGTTCTTTCCGGGCTTATCGCCAAGATCGGTGAGTTCACCTTCATCAGCGACAATGCGGGGTGTTTCGCCGGCAAGCCCTTCCCCGAGCATGGCTTCACCATGATGCTTGGCAGCTTCGTCACCTATGTTGCTGTCGAGGTTGTTCGCGAGTACCCGGAGCAGGTGCTCGTGGACGACGAAACTCCTCTCCTTGCGGCTCTAGGTCGGCGTATCACTCGCCCCGAGAGCTGCGTGGAGGTGATGATGACCGGTCCGGTTGATGCCGCTGGCAAAGGAGATGCCAGCAAATCCAAGCCGGCCGAGGTTGCTAAGGTGAGATCTGCAAAGCCCAGGCTAGAGAAAGAGTTGCCTGGTACCCCCGAGGTGCAGGGCCGAGGTGCGACCCTAGTAGAGATAGCGGAGACACTGGCGGACCCAGTAAATCCAGGAGTGGATGTAGTAGTGACTGCGGCCGAGCTAGAGGCAAAGCGTGTCCTGTTGCAAAAGGAGGCTGTAGCAATGATGACAGCTAGAGATGAGTTCAATAGAGATATGCGTGAGTACAATGCAGCGAATGGCTTCACCCCGGTAGCAGCTGATACAAATAGGGGAGCCGAGGTGCGGCAGAGAGGCAAGGGGCTCAATGATGAGATGAACAGGGAGGCTCGACCTACCACCTCGGCTAGGAGTGAGAGTCGCGTGTCGACTGGAAGGCCGGTATATAGTTCCCCTGCTAAGAACCTCAGAGCTGCCGAGGCAGGCAGGGCCGAGCTATCCGGGTTGACTGGAGATGCATGGCGTGCGCAGCAGAAGCGAGTCAATGAATTAGTGTATGTAGCTAACCAGCAGAATGAGGCTCTCCGCAGAGCATATGCCGGGGCTGGTGATTCGCAGATGGTTTATTCAGCTAGGCCAGTTAGTCAGGTGTCCAAGGGGCAAGCCTCGTCTCCACTCGTCGGAGGAGCCGATCGAGCCCGGAGTGTCACCTCGGGTCAGAACAAGCAGCTGCAGATGCAGATGTATGATCCGGTGTTAGCAGCAAAGCAGAAGGTGGGCCAGGGCAATGCTAGCCGAGCTAAGGGAAACCCCGGCCAAGGTAATGCAAGCCGAGCTAAGGGTAACTCCGGTCAGGGAAATCAGAATGGCGGGCAAGCAGCGTCGGCTGGCCGAGGTAAACCACCTCCGCCCCCGAGGCATCAGCAACAACCCCGGCCGCAGGGCAATATCAGCGAGAGCCGGAGTATGTTCAGCAACCTCAGAATGTCGGTCAAGGCGATGACCGATATGATGATGGAGACTCGGCCATGGCGCGAGCCGGATACCACAGAGTGGATGGGGCGTTGGGACCTCGGATAGGAGCTCGGATGTTAGCTCCGGCGATGTTCGTAACAAGCTGGATAGAATCTACTTGTCCGAGCAGTTGGAGGAGGAAGGCCCTCCTGGTCCGGCGTGTTTCGGACCTCGGATCATGAGGAGCCACCACCGCCAGTATCTCAGTTCCAGTTAGGTCGGAACACCAAGCCATACAACGGGAGCACCAAGCCGCAAGATTGGCTGACAGATTATGTATCCTCGGTGCACATAGCGGGGGGCAATCGCCGATGGGCGGTCCGGTATCTCCCGCACATGTTGGAAGGTCCAGCTCGGATCTGGCTGAATAATTTGCCGGAGTATAGTATCAACTCCTGGATAGACTTGGAGCTGGCGTTTAACAGCAACTTTGCTAGTACATACAAGAGGCCAAACCGACCTCAGCTCCTGGCAGCATGTAAGCAAGATGATCATGAAACTGACCGAGATTCTTAACTCGGTGGAGCAATGTTCGGAATTCCTGTGAAGGAGTTGTAGAGGCACAGGCCATTTCCTGGTTTGCAGATGGTTGCCGACATGGCAGCATGCTGTGGCAGAGGCTCCAAAGAGATATGCCGAAATCCTAGCAGAGACAATCCGGATTGCAGATTCTTATGCTCTTGGTGATCCGATGCAGCCAGCAGCAGAGGCAGTGGCACGTAACAGAAGGAGGGAGCCAATAAACAACCGGCTCGGACCAAGGTGTAATGACCGCCAAGAGTTCGGACAAGAGGAGGGAGCCGGACTATTCATACACCTCGAACCAAGTTGCAGCGGTGAACCCGGATCAGCCCGGAGCTGGAGGTGTCCAGAGGCCGAAAATCAATGGTCCGGCATTTAGTCCGAACCCGGAGCCACCCTTGACTTATGAATCGATGTTAGATGGTCCTTGCCGTTACCATACGACCGACCCGCGTAAGCCAGCCAACCATTCAACCCGGCAGTGCAGCTGGAACCACAGAATCAGGAAGAAGGGGCGAAGGCCGGAGGAAACAGAGGAGGACCACCTCAGAGATTTCAGCCGAGGCCTAACCCGAATCTGTCCGGAGCAAATGTTACCCCGATAACCACTGCACCTCCTCCGAGGCCTGCAGCAGCAAGGCCCGTGAATGTTGTGAATGTCCGAGGTAATAACAACAATATGGTGCCGGACCAAGTCAGCAGTATGAATACCCCGGAAATGACTATAGAGAGGCTCATGCGAGCTATGTGGTCTTTGTGACCGAGCCAACTGACAAGAAGAGTGTGCAGAGGCGTGCCATGGAGGTGAATGCAGTAATGCCGGTGGTGCCGACCTATATGAACTGGTCTGAGCAGGAGATCACTTGGAGCAGGAAAGATACACCTCGGATCATGCCGAGCCCTGGAAAGTATGCCCTGGTGGTAGATCCGACGTTGTGTGGGCCTACAAACAATGTGAGGTTCACCCGAGTTCTGGTGGACAATGGCAGTGCCATCAACATCATGTACCGAGACACAATGGTGAAATTGGGCATATCGCCAAATGTTGATGCCGAGCAGTTGTACTTTTCATGGGATTGTGCCTGGCGTTTCCTGTGCACCCATGGGCAAGATATGGGTGGATGTAGCATTTGGAACCAAGGATAACTGCCGAGTTGAGAGTATCGAGTTCGAGGTGGTGGACTTGGAGAGTGCATACCATGCATTGCTTGGAAGGCCGGCTCTGGCCAAGTTCATGATTTCCACCCATGTTGCATACCTGAAGATGAAAATGCCGGGGCCAATGGGATCATAACCATCTCGGGTGACTACAAGCGAGCCATTCAGTGTGCCTCGGCGGGGTCTAATCTGGCCGAATCTTTGGTGATGCAGCTGAGAAGAAGAAGCTGCATCAAGTGGTGGCAATGGCGCAGTCAACACAGCTCGGCATGTCCGGACTGATGAGCCCGGACTCAACTGCAGCATTCGAGGTGCCCAAGGAGACCAAGAAGATCCCCATTGACCCGGAGCACCCGGAGCGCATGGCCCTCATTGGGACCGGGCTGGGCGAGAAATAGGAAAGCGAGCTCTGTCACTTCCTCCGTGAGAATCGGGATATCTTTGCATGGTCGGCTAAGGACCTGCCTGGTGTTCCGAGGGAGTTGGCAGAGCACTCTTTATTTGTCAGGCCGGAGGTGAAACCGGTGAGGCAACCGACCCGTCGTCTCTCAGACGACCGAAGACAAGTGGTGCTGGACGAGCTGGCTAAGTTGCTTGCAGCCGGGTTCATTATGGAGGTGCTGCATCCGGACTGGATATCCAATCCGGTCTTGGTGGAAAAGAAGAAAGACGAGCCAGCCGTGGTCAAGGTGTGGCGCATGTGCATTGACTTCACAACCTCAACAAGGCGTGCCCGAAAGATCCGTTTCCATTACCTCGGATTGATCAAGTGATTGATTCCACTGCTGGTTGTGAACTGTTGTCTTTTATCGATGCGTACTCTGGTTTTCACCAGATACCACTGAACCCGAAGGATCAAATAAAGACTGCTTTTATTACCCCGTATGGGGCGTATTGCTATCGTGTCATGTGTTTTGGTCTGAGGAATGCCGGGGCAACTTATCAGAGGTGTATGCAGAAATGCCTGCACTCTCAAATGGGCAAAAATGTGCAAGTGTATGTCGATGATATCGTCATCAAAACTAAGGAGAAACGTACTCTCCTCGAGGATCTCGAGGAGACATTTGTGAATTTGAGAAAATATCGGTTGAAACTTAACCCGGACAAGTGCACCTTTGGTGTCCCGGCTGGAAAGTTGCTTGGATTCCTGGTGTCGAGCCGAGGTATCGAGGTTAACCCGGCCAAGATCCGAGCTATTGAGAACATGAAATTACCGAAGTGTTTGAAAGATGTGCAGAAATTCACAGGGTGCTAGCCTCGTTGAGCCGATTTGTAGTCGGTTGGGAGAAAAAGCCTTACCTTTGTACCAGCTCATGAAGAAAAGTACCGGGTTTACATGGACCCCGCAGGCCGACGTGGCGTTCAATGAGCTGAAAAAGATGTTGTCCACCGCGGTGTTGGCATCACCATTGCACAATGAGCCGATGTTACTTTACATTGCGGCCACAAACCGAGTTGTAAGTGTGGCAGTGGTAGTGGAGCGAGAGAAGGTGGCAGGTCGGTGCAGAGACCGGTGTATTACTTGAGCGAGGTGATCTCTACCTCGAAGCAGAATTACCCTCACTACCAGAAGATGACGTATGGTGTCTACCTGGCGGTCAAGAAGTTGAAGCATTATTTCCAGGAGCATCCCATGACGGTGGTGTGCGAAGCTCCAATCTCGGAGATCATCGGGTGCAAAGATGCAACTGGCCGAGTTGCCAAATGGGCGATTGAGGTGTCTCCATATGCACACATTATGAGAGAAGGATGCAATAAATCCCAGGCGCTGCCGGACTTCTTTTGTGATTGGGCCGAGATGCAGTATGAGCCACCCAGGCCGGACTATAATTATTGGAAGATGCATTTTGATGGGTCCAAGACAAAGATCGGGCTGGGGGCGGAATAGTCCTCACCTCACCGAAGCGAGATCAGCTAAATATGTGCTGCAGATTCATTTCTCGGCATCAAACAATGTGGCGGAGTATGAGGCCTTAATCCATGGACTCAATGTGGCGAAGGAGATCGGTATCCGGCGTAGGAATGCTTCGGCGATTCCGACCTGGTGGTGCAGCAATCTTCTGGAACTTGGGATGCTCTGGATGCCAACATGGCGTTATATCGGTTCCATGTGCAAAAGATATCCGGGTTCTTTGAAGGGTGTGAATACAAGCATATACCTCGGACAGAAAATAATGCTGCCGACGTGTTGTCAAAGCTCGGTTCATCTAAAGAGGCAGTACCACCTGGAGTAGCCCTGAATCACTTGCGAACTCCTTCAATCAAACCTTCTCCTGAATCCGAATCTATTTTCATCCCGGCGGAGCAAGAGTCCGGACCTGTTCCAATGGAGGTAGACGTCGGATGCGTCTGGTCGGACCCGGGGACTGCGTGGCAGAACTCGGGGACTGCGCACCGAATCTCGGGGACTGCTCGAGACTCGGGGACTGGTCGCAGGATGGTGGAGGAAATAATGGAGGAGATTATGGTGGCCGAACCAATGGAGGTGGACGAGAAACTTTTTCCTTTGCACCCAGTGCCGGAGTGGGCGGAGCAGATCATGAAGTTCATAACAGAGGGAAGCTTGCCAAGTGACACAACCGAGGCTAGGAGAATCCAAAGGAGGGCAAAGGCGTACACCATCATCAACAAGGAGCTCTATAAAAGAAGCGTAACCGAGGTGTTGCAACGGTGTGTCGAGCCAGCTGAAGGCAAGGAGATGCTTTTGGAGATCCACCAAGGAGAGTGTGGACATCATTGCAGCACAAGAGCTCTGGTGGCCAAGGTGTTCGCATGGGTTCTATTGGCCCACTGCTCTTGCTGATGCAGAGGACATAGTCCGGAGATGTGAAGGATGCCAAAGGTTTGCCAAGCAACGCATATGCCAGCCTCGGCGCTCAAAACAATTCCTATCACTTGGCCGTTTGCGGTATGGTGTTTGGATATGGTGGGAGAGTTCAAACCAGCCCGAGGTAACATGACGCACATACTGGTGATGGTGGACAAGTTCACCAATGGATCGAGGTGAAACCAATCCGGAAGTTGGATGGTCATTCAGCAGTGACTTTCTTGAAGGAATCATTCTGCGATATGGGTACCCCCATAGCATTATCTCGGACAACGGCACGAACTTTGCTGTTGGAGAATTTGCTCGGTTTTGCATGGACAAGGGAATCCGGCTGGACATAGCCTCGGTGGCACATCCGGAGTCTAATGGACAAGTGGAAAGATCAAATGCTCTAGTGTTGGCCGGCATCAAGGCTCGGCTCATTGAACCACTGCTGAAAACGCCGGGGTGTTGGATAGATGAGATACCAGCAGTACTGTGGGGTCTAAGGACCACGCCAAATCGATCAACTGGCTATACGCCATTTTTTATGGTCTATGGGGCAGAAGCTATGCTACCCACTGACATCGAATATGATGCGCCCAGAGTGGCAATGTACACTGAAGCCGAGGCAAAAGAGGCTCGGGAGGATGCAGTAGATCTGCTTGAGGAAGCTAGAGAATTGGCCTCATCTCGGTCAGCAATATACCAACAAGGTCTCCGACGTTATCATAGCCGGAATGTCAACCCTCGTGTGTTTCACGAGGGAGATTTGGTGCTGAGGCTGGTGCAGCGCAAGAAAGGTCGGCACAAGTTGTCACCTCCATGGGAGGGACCGTTCATTGTGAGCCGAGCTCTGCTCAATGATTCGTACTATCTTATAGATGCGCAGGAACCAAGGAAAGATGGGCTGGACAACCCCGGATCAGAGGTCAAGCGACCATGGAATGTAGCTCTACTCCGACCTTTCTACTCATGAAGGGCGCAATGTATGTACCTCGGTTAATCCTTAATGAAATGTCGGCACTCCGAGGTTGAAGCTCGGGGACTGCCTCGCTCATGTGCTTGTGTTTTATTTCTGTTTGTCAATTTCGTTCATATGCCGAACTGTTTTGAACCTCGTCTCAAACTTCAAGTAATGTATGCTGTGTAACTAATCTTGTGACTCGACTGACGAACGCCGAAATGGTAGTCAAGAGCAAAGATGAAAAAACGTGGGAAACATGAAAATGGACTCGGGGACTCGGTCCAAAAATATAGTTCGGCATGTGTCGTTTACTAACCCCTGTCTTTACCTTTCATTTATGTCGGATGATTTTGAAACACACCTCGCATTTGCTAAGTACTGTATGCTATAAACAACAATCTTGTGACTCGACTGTCGAACGCCAAAATGGTAGACAAGAGCAAAGAATGCCAAGTATAGTAAACACGAAAGTGAACTCGGGGACTCGTTCCAAAAGGGTTCGGCATAAATTTTAGAAAAGCATGGTTCGGATAGCAAGATTAGTACTGGTAGCGGCAAACTACTTAAGGTCTATTACATCTGAACCCGGCATACCGGGGATTTAATGTTTTTCTTGAGACAAGTTCAGGCCTCGGAACCAGAGACCTCGGTCGCCGAAGTTGTGGTAGTGGGAATCTCGCTGGAAGAAGCCTCGGGAGCCGAAGTCTGGGAGGAGGAACCTCGGGCGCAGGAACAACCTTGGTCGCGGAAGCAACCTCGGTTGTTGGAGTGGATGCCGGGGTGTCCGTCACGTCGGGGGAGATCACCTCGGTGGCTACGGCTTTGCCGGACTTGCCCTTGGGGTTCGGAGGTTCGTCGAAGTTGAAGTCATCATCAGAATCTTCAGCCACCTCGGTTGTTTGGCCGGCCTTGCCCTTGGAGCTCTGAGGCTCGTCGAAGTCAAATTCCTCGCCGTCAGAGCCTTCTCACCAGTTCCTTCAGCAGCTTCTTCACCGACTCTTCTTCCTCGTCCGAGCTCTCTTCATCCTCAGAATAGAGGCGCCCGTCATCGAAGGTCCGGGTGTTTGCATAACTAGCAAAGAGGTCGGCTGCTGCTTGGCGTTTCTCAATGCCATCAGGAGTGGTGTTCCAAGGAGAGCCCTTGCGCAGGGAGGTAACCGTGTGGATCTCGATAGATTCATACCAAGACAGCACGAACACCAGGGCCTTGTCCGCCAGCCCGAGCTGATGAGCATCTCCACTCCCGAAGTCTAGCCTCGGCTCCTTTTAGCTTCGTGGCGAGCTCGTCGATGCAAGTGGGAGTCTTAACCTTGGGCCAGAGGGCACGATGGACCTGGATGGCAGCATCTACCAGTTTAGTTCCAATGGCCCTGAGCGGCCTGATCCGAGCATTAAGGGCGACGAGGTGGTCCTGGATATCCCAGCTTTCGCCGAGGGTTTCTGTCTCAGCCCTCTTTGCCCGAGCTGCTGAACTTCTCGGACAGCTTTGTCCTTGGAGTGCTCAAAATGCTCTGAAGAAGACAAAAAGGCTGTCGCTGAATTAAGACATACGGTGGCACGGGGTGTAGGTCGGCGGAAAATAAGGAAAAGGAGAAAGGAAACTTACTATCCATTTGGTGATTAATCCGAGTGAGCTCGGACAACCAACTTTTCGATGTAGCCGGAGAGCGATCAGTTCGGTTTCGGCCGAGGTGGCGCGGTTCTCCAGGGTCTTGGCAATTTCTTTCTGCTGTTCGGCGGCCTGGTCTTTGACCTTCATAGCGTCCTCCACAGCAGCTTTGGCTTCATTAGCCCGGTTCAGCTCTTGTTGCAGCCGAGCTATTTCATCCGGCTGTCTTCAACTTGGAGGCATAATCTTTCTCGCTCTGCTCCTTTGCTGATAGAAGAGTCCGGTGAGACTTCTTCAGTGTGTTGTGATCCAGCAGGAGGTTCTTGAAGATTTTGGTCCGAGCATTGTTGCACTCCTGAAAAAATAGAGAGATCAGTTCGGCGGAAAGAGATTTGACACGAATATTGAAGATTTACATTTCGAAGAAATCCGAGGTCTTTTTAGCACCCGAGGCCCAATTGAGTCCCGGGGACTCGGCATTGGCCTCGGGGACTCAGCATTGGAGAAATGACAAGTTTTTGAGATTCAAGCCGAGCAATTTTAACTCGGTGGAGTGTCAATTGCTCAACCCGAATCTCGGGGACTGGGAATAGTGATGTTTGTCATTTGGTTTCAAAGGAAAAAGAGAGTTGCGTAAAGAAACTTACCGATGCCTTCTTGCTGCAATCAAGGACCGCAGTCTGCATGTTGTAAATGGACTGGAGCACGGCGCTAGGTCCAGCTGGATGCTCAGAGGTCGGATTAGAGGAGACCTCGGCAGTGTCAGCCGAGTTCCAGTCCATGTCGTAATGCTTCTCCGAGCCTAAGCTGTTCCCGCTCTTGGTCCGGAGTTGCCCGACCTCCCAGCTGCTGATGTTCGGCTGGATGGTAGCAGCAAAAGAGCTCGGGAGGTGGCGACCTGAGAGCTCGAAGGCGCGGTCTTGGTCAAGGTGGACTTCGGCGCAGGGACATGCGGCACCAGTTGGGTGCTCGCAGCCTTGGGCCCGGTGGCGGTGGCGGCATCGGAGTTTGCTGTGGCTGTTTGGGGGGCTCAACACTCGAGCTGAATCTTTCTGCTGCTGCTGAAGCTTTTGCTTCTGCAGTGTTGTTGTTGTTGCTTCTTCTGCTGCTGTTGCTGCTGGTTGCGCGCAGCTTGAGACTTGGGGGAGAGCCGAGGCTCCAGCACGGTCTTAGCCGGAGTCTTGGCGTGATCTGACTCCGCATCCTTCTGAGGACGCGGAGGAGTCTGATCTTGGCTGGGAGCAGAGTGTCCCAGGCCTGAGTCAGAGCTCGGCGGTGGAAGTTCGGCGGAGGCGACACGCCCGGGGAGGAGATGGTCCTCTCCGGGCTGTGGATATCAACGGACTGTTCTGGAGGAGAGGCTCTGGCGGGGCTGCCGAGGTTAACCTCGGCCTCGGTTGTCTTAGATTCAACCACTGGAGGCAGTGGTGAATGTATCGAGCTGTGGCTCTGTTTGATCTGCCGAGCCGGGCTAGACGAAAAAGAAAGATTAAGTTAGAGTATAAAAAGCTTAACCTCGGAACAGCGTGAGAGGTAAAAAGGAGCAAGGTGACTTACGCATCTTCCTCCACGGGGCCTCGTTTCTTGTGCCTCGCCGAGGTCTTCTTGGCACGCTTGGCTTTGGGCGCTGCAGTCTCCGAGGTCTTAGAAGCCTCGGCATCGAGGTACCGGGTCCTGAGCGCTTCCGGGAGGCTGCAGACGCTGGATGAAAGTTCTTATATGTCGGAGGAGCATAGGAAATTGGAATAACATTGACAGGTTCCAGAATTTGGCAATCGTCATCGTCATCATCGGGCCAATCCTGGATGGACGATCGAACTGGTGGGCGGTGCGATGGGCAATCGCGAGTCTTACCCGAGGTGGCCTTGGGAATAGGGAGGTGATCCTCATGGTCCGGATCTTCAGCCTCGGCGGCGACCGGAATAGGCAGGTCGGGAGTCCACTCCTTAGAAGAAAGGGGGCCATCCTCGATTCCTGTCGAGTGAACTTCTGCAGAGGTGGCGAAGTAAAACCGAGTTAGCACAAGAATCAATACAATGTCGGGGTGAAAATGAAACCGAGGAATATTATACGCCGGGTAAGGTACACTTACTTGGGCTGGAAGGTGATCTCGGTCATAGGGCTTGACACCCCATTTCCACTTATCGGGCATGGTGGTCTTGGCGATGGCCCGGATGCGCCTCTTCACTTCGGAGTCATGAGTTCATGAGTGCTATTCCGAGTGGGGTCATAGCGACCACTCATGTGGCAGATCTTGTGGGCCCGCGCTTGTAGAGGATTAACTCGGCGGGTGATCATGGTGCGCAAAATGTCATCTGCTCCCCAACTTTTCTCCTGGAGTGACATCATGGTTGATGGATCAATAAAACCTCGGGAGCGTCGGGTGCAGGCTCGTAATCCCAGTTGAGTTGGGCAGTAGGGGCTCCGATGGTGAACTCCGGCAAGTTGATGAGGTCTTCGGTGCCCGGGTTCTTCACATAGAAGAAGGAGCGTTGCCATTTTCGGCAGGAGTCCAGGCCCTGAATCCGAGGAAACTCAGAGAATCGCCGAGGCGAAATCGAGGCCCCCGCAAGCGGTCATCTCCTTGTCCACGACCTTCTTGTTCGGGACACTTTGTTTCTTGAGCTGGAAGTACTTGGCCCATGACTCGATGCTAGGCCATAATCCGAGGTAACCCTCGGAAAAAGTTGCGTAGGCCGAGAGTTGGAGGATGGCATTGGCGGGCAAGTGGTGTGGTTGTAGCCCAAAGGTGTCCAAGAAGTCCCGGAAGAATTTCCCGGCCGGGAGTCCGAAACCACGTTCGAAGTGATCCAGGAAGACGACCCGCTCCCCGGATTCCACGTCGGGTTCGATATCTTCTTTCTTCGGAACCCGGCAGATGAGATTGGCCGGGATCCGCCGTGAATCTCGGAGCCACTTAATGTCGACCTCCGTGACATCGGATCCCTCCCAGCTACCTCGTTCTCCAGGTGCTCCTTCCTCGGCGTGATCCGGGGCAGAAGACATGTGGACGCTTTCCTGCAGAAGAGGGAGGTTCAACCGGGGTAAGTACCTCGGACAATTCAGGATAGCCGGGGTAAATACCTCGGATCATTCGGGATAGCCGGGCTAAAGGATTTAGGCGGGAAACACGTTTCTACCACTGCGAGATACTAGCAAAGATCTACCAATGAGCAAAAATAGGAGATAAAGTGCAAAACCTAGACAGGGGAATGGATGAAGATCCACGAGTCAGTTAAACGGACAGAACTATTATGGGAATGAAAGGGGAAGATCTACACCTCTTTGCACAGCAACCTATAGGAAATCTATGGGCAAGTTTATCCATGAAGATGAATGAGTTCATCACGGAGGATGAACACAACTGCTAGCGTGGACAGGGGGAAACACTTACCAGAATTGCGTGGAGAAGATGTTGAATCGGCGGCGAGTCGACGGCGCAAGGCGCAGCGCGCGTACTCCGGTGCGGCGAGGCGCTGGACGGCGGCAATGGGCGGCGGAGCTCGAGCAGAAGGCGTTGCGGCTGGATGAAATCGAGGAGTGTGGGGAAGAAGAAGAAGTTCCCCCTGGGCCCCTATTTATAACCGCGTGCGGTAACTGCGCACTACCGCGCGGTTACCGGGAAGACGTGGGATCGTGTGCGGGCGAGGGTGCGGGTGCGTGGTTTGTGGCCGCACGATCGGCCACATCGTGGGCCACAGGATGGCAACCGCCAGCGTCGGATCTTCTGTGCTGGTCAGCGCGAAAACCGAGGGGTCGTGGGCGGTCAAATTGGTCAAGCACTTGAGTGCGCATGTGCACTGTTTGGTGGGTCCGGCTGACGAAGGCGGCATGTGGTCAGGACCTGTCTTTCAAAGGTCCGGATTTCGGGGTCCGGGCAGAGATTCTTCGCCACGTGTCTCGGAAATCTTGAGGCAAGATTGTGCTGAGTCAAACAGTTCGGAAAGGTTGTATTGCAGATCAACCTTGGATTAGATTATGGTCTGTGGGAAGTACCTCGGCAGAGCTATATTTAAGGTCGGATTTAGAGGTGGTGCCTTGCTTATTTTGAACCTGCTACGGCCCTCCATCCGAGGTCGTAGGACCGCACCAGCTTCGGGGACTAATGTCGGGGGGCCACCCCGGGTAGGGTCGAGGCTTGGCATAAGTTGAGTTTAAAGATGTGCCGAGGTACGGAAAGGGCCGACCTGTTTGGGCCTGGGAGTGTCCGAGCTTCATCTTGACCTGGAGAATATAAAGGCCGACCTGTCTTGGCCCAAAGGGGTCCGAGGTATCCCGTTGGCATGGGCCGAGGTTCATAATCCGAGCTATGATCAGCCGACCTAGCTACCCCGGTGCTATGATTTGTATTGTGAGTGCAGGAGAAGCTATTGAAGGAAGTAAGGTCCGACCTGGTAAAGATCTTAAGCGCAAGACCCGAGGTAAGGAGCCCGACACATCCGTGCCGGGCTAACCAAGGCAAGAAGCCGTAGGTCGGGCAGGAGTCAATGCTCCTGTCACTTCCCGCCTGACACGGGAGCGTCTGTCACGGAGCCTGGCAGAGGCGTGCCCCGGGTTCGGCGGGGCTGCACGTCTCTGACCGCTGACCACGTGAGATCTAGGGAAAGGCTACGAGGTAGCTCAGCCAGGCCACGTCCTGTCTCTGTCAGAGGAGACATGCTAGCTCTGCCGTTATGCAGCAGGAGATGGGCATGCCATGTCTTGTCCCTGACAGGAGTACGATGATGACCAAAGCAGAGGCATGGCAACAGTGTTCAGCAAGGGGCACAACGGTTAACTCGGCTGGCCTATATAATGGGCTTCAACCCCTCCTGCGTGAGGACGGACGGAGAGAGAGACAGATCAAGGAATCAAGAGAGAGAGAACCTCGGAATCCCTGGAGACACCTCGGATCAAGCTCGGAGTTCCTTTTTTCCTCCCTTATAGCTTCATCTTCTACCTCAAGTTCTCACCATTGTATCATCACACAGCTCGAGGAGCGGCTTGTACGTGTCACCGAGAGATATACACCAAGTAGGATAGTGCTGCAGTAGGGGTGTTACCTCCACAAGAGGGCCCCGAAGCAGGGTACATCGCGGTGTGCTTTGTGTTCTTGGTTTCTTGTCTATGTTCTTACGGTTTCTTGCGTGTTCTTGCTTGTGCACTTCTTGAGTGCATAAACCCTCCCCGGATTCCCCAACGACCATTCGGCCCCATCTTAGCCATACCTATGGCATCTGCCGTGATCCCACCACGACAATGTTCTAACTGCACTATCTCAAAAACGACGACCACAACTGCTACGCGTGCTGAGATTTCCCATTTCTTATTTGCGGGCAAAACAAAGCAATAAAGATTTAAAGAGTCCCAATAGCTGAAGTCTCCTTTTTTTTTTGTAAGAACCCTAAAAGTGTCACCATAACCGACCAGCACGTGAAATTTCTTGGCAACTCAACGCCCCTCGCGTTGCTCACACTTGGACGACATGGGGTTCCCATGGTTCCTCCAGCGCCTCCTCCTCACCGCTGTTGTCGCTAGCCAGGTGGCAGCTCTGGCATCCGAAGGTGGCACAGGGATGCTCGCCGTACACATTGCTTGTCGGCTGTGTGCATTCTTTGAATGAAGAGACTGGTGATATACCCTCCATTTCGGGAAAAAAAATGTTTGTTGGACGCGTGGTATCGACCATGTGCGTGTTGATCTAGTCGGTGTTCATGGATCTCCAACTCGGGTTGGGATTTCTCGGCTTGTGCATCCTATGTGGATGCCAAAGTGACGGCTCAGAATGATACCGCCTTCGACCTAGGAGGCACAATGGTATTTCTTGTCTTCGAACATCGTTGGATGACAGCGATGGTGGACATGACATTGAGTATACATCTTCTCCGGGCGAAAACCATGATCTAGCCTTCTTTCTATATCATCGAGCATTGAACGTGTGTTCGTCATTTTCTTGTCAAATGTTTTCTGAATCTTTGCTCGAAAACGTTGTACGAGCGACGATTCTTTTATTGAAGATATTGTCTTGGAGTGTGACGCTTTTTATCTGATCCAGATTGTTGGATTATCATCCACAATTGTGGTATGATTGAAAAAATGTTGTCAACAAATCCATTCATCCAAATGGATCGACCACGGGATTCTTCTTTCCTTTCAGTAATAAATAAGTAATAAGTTTACTTTTGTTTACAACGATATTGTGGTTGTGTGTTGTATATCGGATGATACGGAGGTTGGGACTTGGGATGCTTTGCCTTTTTTGTTGAAAAAAATGTCAAGCACGTGCATGCAGTGGGTGGGTGTCGTTTTCTATTCTTACTTTTTTACAACGTGTCATTTTCTGATTTCCTATGCGAGAACGAATTTCGCTCGTCTCACTCACTCAGGCTAGAGTCTAGACAAGCGGATTGTGCCAATGTCTATGGGAAGTAGGAATTGGTGTTTTTTTTTTGAGAATAGGAATAGGTGTGTTGATGTTGAGAGTAGAGACTTTTGGCTCCCGAGCTTCAGTGCTCCCTTCAGTTTAAAAATTCGAAAATCATATTTATGTGTGTCAAAAAATTTGAAAAAAATCCGGGTGTAGCCAATAGTATATTCCACGAGAGTGCAAAATATCAACTTTAAATACTTTGTATTTTGAGCTACACAAAAATGACAAATTGTGGATCTAAATATGTCTATTTTCAAATCTCTAAGTTTACCAGATTTTGTTATTTTTGTGTAGCTCAAAATATAAAGTATTTCACATTGAAAGTTTGCACGTTTATGGGATACATCATTGGTTACACCTGTGATTTTTTCTAGAATTTTTGAAACTCACAAATATGATTTTCAATTTTTTTAAAGTGGAGGGAGCACTGGAACTCGGGAGCAAATAACACTTTCCGGTTGATGTCGATGCTATATACGAGTCTGGTCCAAGAACGAATCTCGCTCAGGCCAGACAAGAGGATTATGCCAATGCCCATAAGAAGGACGAGTACGTATGTTTGTGTGGGTGTGTGTTTTTCTGTGATAATACGATGTGTGGATGTGACACTAGCTGGGCTAGGCAATACGGTAATGCAAGGAAAAAAGAAGAATATAATAGATGGCAATGCCCTTTAGTCCTTTATGCTTGTGATTTGAAGAAAGAAATATCGCTTTTGAGCCATACATGGAACAAAGGTTCAGTGCATAAGAAATTAAGAACTGCCCTTTAAGGACTAATAATTTTGTTTCTTGCGTCCAGGTGAAGGTTGCAGGGCGGGACCCGGATCCGGCCCGCAAAACTGTAAATAGGCTATGCTAGTTTATTGTAACTATTCTCAGATTTAGCGATTTTTTACTAGATCCCGGTTATTTTAACCACCGCCAACAACATGAAAACTGGAAATTATATAAAGCACCCAAAATGGTGCTAGGGGAATACTAGTCTAAGAGACCCCATAAGACAAAAGCAAAAATGTTAACCCACTTTTAAGCACTTATATAGAGTGTCGTTCGGTGGTAAAGCGGTGACGTCCACACACATGCATGTTCCGCTTCTGCATGATAATTAAGTAAACTTTCAGATCACGATGGATGATGGATCTAATAGTACGCCCTCTTCTCGACAATCCCCTACAACCCCGAACCTCATTCCGATTGTTTGGTACATAGGGTTTCATACACATAGGGATTCATACATTCAGAATTGTACAATCATATAACGAGAACCAGATTGAACAAAATAAAAATTTGAACTTTCAAACCGAACAAAACCATCGCTCCCAAATTTGAACTCAGCATTGTACTGCCAATTAATTTCACATACGAAACTAGAAAGTTTCTCACATATAAGCCTGACAAGAACGAACATATTCAAATAGATGGTCACAGGTCAGCGCACTCCTTCATTGTCCAGCATTGTCTGCACGCACAGTGTACACCCACATGTCAGTTAGAGAACTAGACAATTCAAAATGCCACAAGTCTCACACTCCCAGCTTCTCTTTTGTTCTGAGGGTCCAGGTTTGAAGTACAGGCAAAACATGCAATTTATAAGGTGGACAATTCAAATGTAAATCCCCCACTCGCATCACATACAGAAAGCATGGACTGTTTGCTCCACACAAAGCTGAAGGACTCGGATGTCCTACCGTAACACAAATATAAGGCGAATGGGTAGGCAAAACATGTTATTAACCAACAGATGTATAGATCAGTTCGTAATGAGAATATGTAAAAACAAATGGGTCTTTGTCTCATGGCAATTCCCAAAGTTTTAATGCAACTACGCTGCTATCAAGGGCAATGGAATATGAACAAAACAAAAACCTAAAATAATACTAGAGCAGTTAACATGCAACTATTTGAGTCATGGAAACAGGGAGTTGGCAACTACATGCATTTTACTTGGAGAAGTTGAGGATATACAGCACATATGATTTTCGTTTTGTATTATGAGAAAGCACATGGCTGCACTTCTAGATGGTTTCTGAATCTATACAAAATAGTACATAAATCATGCTACAGAGGGGCAGAGCAACAAGCACAGATACCAGGTACAAACAAAAGAGCATACCTCATGGCAAGCAACATCACACAAGCAAGTTGAGCACCTACGCACTTCCCAAAACAGAGCTAAATATACTGTAACATCACACAAGCAAGTTGAGCACCTACGCACCTCTAGGAATGAACAATGATCTAAGCAATTGACAGTTGCACTTTAACCTGAATAAATTTCAGCCACGCGTATATTCATTGGAGTGGCAAACCAATCCACAAGTGAATTCCAGTAATGATCAAGGAAACACAACTAAACATTTGTACGCAACTAAACATCTGCCGTGGTCTTAAGAAATAATTCCCGGATGCGTAATTGTTAACTAGAGTACGCATCTGTATGTTTCTCTGCCATACCCGCGGATCAATGGGCGGTGAAGAAGCCATACTCGATCATGCATGCTTAGTAGAGGGAGCGGAGGGCCAGGATAGAGCCCGTCCCCATCTAATCCACGCACTGACGCACCCATGGCTTGAGCACAGATAGGCCAGCATCAGCTAGCGAGTGAAGAATTAAGTGGTGTCACCGAGAGAGAGAGGGTCGCCGGCGGGAAGGGAGCCGGCCGGCGGCAGCGCAGATGGGAGCCAAGATTGGAAATTTTGGAGAGGGGAAAGAAGGGGAGGGGAGCCATACCGGGGAAAAAGCTAGCGGATGAGGTGTCGGCGGCGCCCGGCGACGGAGAGGAGGCGTTGGCGGCGCTCGACGACTGGGAGGAGGCGGCGACGGCGGCGCCGTGTCGTGAGGAAGGAGGAGGCGCGCCTCGCTCTCCTTTGCGCCGCCGCTTCGTCCCGGTCAATCCACGCGTGAACGCTCGAGGTGTAAGACACGCGTGGGTTGGCGTGGATTCGGGCGGTTCGATCGGGCTGGCCCAACCCCCACCCGGTCTACCAAATGGGACTCCAGGGAATTTTGGGGCTTTTCACCCTCTAGACTAGAGGATTTTCCCTCAAAATACCGGTCCACCCCTTCCTACCAAACAAGGCCGAAAAGGGGTGTGTGGTGTAGGAGGCAATCACACAATTTAAAAATAAAAAATGCGTATGATGCACCAAAAACAAATTTCGCGATAATTGCTCTATTTTAGCACAAAGGCGCTTCTTACCATGCATGTCAAAAAAGTTTCCAATTTTCTAATTTCAAAAGAGCGTATTCTATGAAGCAATTAAAAAATATGGTGAAATATGACACCTCTCCAAATTTCACACATAATAGATCATATTTAATGACCATTAACTATTTTTTCTAGTTTTTTCCATCTATATAAATTTTGATCAATTTTGAAGTAGGTCAAATTTGATTTACAACCATGTGATAGGTTGTTCTAGAAAATTGCCAAAAATCATTTATATGTACCCTGGTGGGCTTCAGAGGTAGATGCAGAAGGGTGTAAAAAAAATGCAAGACCTTGCTATGGAAAGTTGTGCCAACAACTTTTATCTCATTTACAAAATCAAACAAATGAAACAAAATTCCATTTCTTGTCATGAATTCTTTTTATGTGCACTGATTGCCAGAAAAATATGAAACATAGAATATGATAACTTCTTTTAATTTTTTTCACAAAAGGGCTATTATGTATATTCATGAGTTTCAAGCTAAATGATCAAATTTGTGGCCATTTTCATACTTTTTCATGATAGTGTGTCCATTTTGGCATAAAGGTCCAAACAACAGTGCCAAATAAGTTACTCCCTCCGTTTTTGAATACAAAACCACTATCTCTTTCCAAGATGAATTTAAAGAAAAATAAAAAAAGACAAAAACAAGTACATCTGCAAAAAAAGACAAAAACAAGTAAATAAAAAAGAATGAAAAATGAAAAGCCCACCCACCCTGAAAGGGCCGGGCCAGTAGACTCTTCCTAAAAATGTCTCGACCCACCGGTACTCATCCCAAATGACATTCCAAGTTCCAAAAAAAAGAACGTGGCAATTTGGAAAGTGTTATTTGCTCCTTATCTCCAATGCTCTCTCCACTTTAAAAAAATTGAAAATCATATCTGTGAGTTTCAAAAATTTCTGGAAAAAAATGACGGGTGTAGCCAATGATGTATCCCATAAATATGCAAAATTTTAATTTGAAATACTTTATGTTTTGAGCTACACAAAAATAACAAAATTTGGTAAAACTTACAGATTTGAAAATAGGCATATTTAGATCCACAATTTGTCATATCTGTGTAGCTCAAAATACAAAGTATTTCAAGTTGATATTTTGCACATTCGTGGGATATACTATTGGCTACACCCAGATTTTTTTCAGAATTTTTTAAAACACAGTAAAATGATTTTCGAATTTTTTAAATTGGAGGGAGTACTCGAGCTCGGGATCCAAAAATCTCTACTCCGCCGCAATTCTTCTAACAAAAAAAACACAGAAATCCACGTTTTCTTTTTTTTGCGAAAAAAAAATCCACGTTTTCAACTCGCGCCCGCTGGTCATCGCGAATTCCCAGACACAGCGAGCGCAGCAGCAGCTCTCCTCCCTCCCATCTCTCTCACGCCGGCCATGCGCCCCTCCGCCGCCCTGCCGCCCCTCCCCGCGGGCCGCCGCCGCCGCCTCCCCATCCACGGCGGCGCTCCCGTACCCCTTCCGCCTCTCCCTTCGTTGCCGACGGTAACGCCTTGTCCCCTCTCCCTCCCCGCCCGTTTTGTCTCTCGCTAACCATCCTTTCCACCTCCGACCAGAACCCGGTGGCCAACCCGAGGACGACTGCTCCGGTTGCCCGTTCCCAGCCCGCTCCACCGACGGTGAGACCCCCCGCCCATTTTTTTTTTTGGCCCTAAGCTGTTCCGCGTATTATACTGTATGTTCCCCTCCCCCATCCCATGTTAGTTCCCTTGTAATGCATGCTCCTGGGATCGTGTCGTATGCTGCGGCTCCGGTCCGGATCTGCTCATTGCCGGGTGACCTCGCTGAGTTCCCCAGGGATTTGCTGGGTTTCGTTGCCTCCCCGTAGCCACTGCCACCGTGTTGGGTTGTTCCTGTTCTTAGATTGGTACTCCTGGCGGTGTAGACCCGTAGGAATTTAGGGGAAGGGTTGGTGCTGTGCCGATGCTTCCGATCTGCTGTGTCTGTATAGCTTGCTGGGTTTAGTTCCTGGTTCGAACGGGGGGCGATTAGGCCGTCTATCCTATGATCTTCTGTGGATTCATTTGCGTTTGGTTCTGGAGCGGTTGGTCCATTTGCAAGGGAGCAATGCTGCTATTAAGGGATCAGATGCCGGTTTTAGCCATGGGGAGTTATTATTTTTCATGCTTTTCATTCTCTTAGTAGTTATGAAATTGTAGGTCTAGGGATTAGAAGAGGCAAGATGAGCAGTGAAAGGAGGGAGTTCAGATGGAGAAGGTGACTTGGGGTAAGGAAGGAGGAGGGGAGTGTGAGTGACTTAGGAAAAGACGAGAGCGATAGGGTTGTCTGGGCTGAGGGGGGAAGAGTTCAGGGTGAGGGTGGCGGGGCGGGAACCTATTAGTTTCTACGTCGTGAACGTTATTCGCTTTCCAACACGGGAAGGGTTAGTTGATCTCTGAAGGAAGGATGCGGTTTGCTTGCGCATGACACACGTGGCCATGTTTGTTTATCCGCCTATCTGGTGTCTGGAAATGATTGTGGAAACCATTAATTGATTATGGCTCTTTTGTTTGTTTAACTCAAAAGATTTGGCGTGATAAGAGCAGTATGGTACACTATGTGGAAAGCATGATTGTGGCATTTAGCATAAATGAAATTATATTACTATTTCTGGCAGTTCATCATACTAACCTCACCCACCCTTAGAAAAATCCTTGAGTAGGTCAGAGCTTTACATAGTACCCCGACCATTATTTTTCTCTATGCACAGTGATTTTTTTTGCAAATACAAATAGGGCAAATGTATTGGGGCGTGTGCAGCACATATAGAAAGTCAGATATCTTATTTTGTTTGTAGTTGTCTGAATCTTTGTTTCGGAAGGTCTGAGGGCTAGGAATAGAACAACATATCTAGGGAAGGAAGAGGCGAGATATGAGGAGTCACGGGAAGGGGATCAGGGTAACGAGATGGAGAAGGTGTCGTTGGAAAAGCGAGGAGGACAGAAGGTGAATGGATTAGGAGAAGGCGATGATAAGATGGTCAAGGCCAGGGTTGGGGTGGCATGTGGGAAGTGATTGTTTTTTATCTAACAAGCAGCCATAATGTTATCCGCTGACCCAACAGGCGGGAAAGGAGAGATGGCCTATGAAGGAAGAAAGCCGTTTGTTTGTGCGCGACGTGCGACTATGTTCATTTATTCGTCTTCCAGGCGGCAGGAGAATATTCTAGGATCATTTATTAATTAATTGTGACACCTGTTTGTTCCGATCAAAAGATTTGGCGCGAAAATGGGATTATTGTATGGCACACGGTGTGAAAAGCTGAAATGTCATTTGACACAAATGAATTTATTTATTATATTTGAAAATGGTGAAACAAAATAGCAAATGACTTATAGCTCAGTGTGCAAATTCTCACTGTCGCAGCCGCGGGTAAGTTTGAGTAGGTGACAATTTTCCATAGTACCTCCGATGACAAATTTTATGAACAGTGAAGTCTGGAAAGGCAATGAGGGCTAGGGTTTTGGGGTATGACAATTTTTTTTTCTTTTCTGCCCTTCACTGTTCCGAGTATCACAGTGTATATTCCCCTCCCCCCAACCCATTAGTTCCCTTGTAATGCATGCTCCTAGGATCGTGTCGGATGCTGCGGCTCAGGTCTGGATCTGCTCATTGGCGGATGATCTTGCTGAATTCCCCATGGATTTGCTGGGTTTTGTTGCTTCCCCGTAGCCACTGCCACTGTGTTGGGTTGTTCCTGTCTTAGATGGGTACTCCTGGCGGTGTGACCCGTAGGAATTTAGGGGAAGGGTTGGTGCTGTGCTGATGCTTCCCGATCGTATCTGTGTAGCTTGCTGGGTTTAGTTCCTGTTTCAAATGGGGGGCCGTCTATCCTATGATCTTCAGTGGGTTCCTTTGCGTTAGGTTCTGAAGCGATTGGTCCATTTGCAAGGTAGCAATGCTGCTATTAAGGGATCAAATGTCGGCTTTCGCCATGGGGAGTTATTATTTTTCATGCTTTTCATTCTCTTAGTAGGTATGAAATTGCAGGTCTAGGGATGGAAGTGGCAAGATGAGCAGTGAAAGGGAGGGAATTCAGATGGAGAAGGTGACTTGGGGTAAGGAAGGAGGAGGGGAGTGTGAGTGGCTTAGGAAAAGACGAGAGCGATAGGGTTGTCTGGGCTGAGGGGGGGGGGGGGGGGGGGGGAGTTCAGGGTGAGGGTGGCGGGCGGGAGCTGTTAGTTTGTACGTCGTGAACGTTATTCGCTTTCCAACAGGCGGGAAGGGTTAGTTGATCTCTCAAGGCGGGATGCGGTTTTCTTGCGCGTGACACGTGTCCATGTTTGTTTATCCGTCTATCTGGTGTCAGGAAATGATCGTGGAAACCATTCATTGATTATGGCTCTTTTGTTTGTTCTACTCAAAAGATTTGGCGCGATAAGGGCCGTATGGTACAGTGTTGAAGCATGATTGTGGCATTTAGCATAGAAAAATCCTTGAGTAGGTCAGAGCTTTACATAGTGCCCCGACCGTTATTTTTCTCTACGCACAATGATTTTTTTTTGCAGATACAAATAGGGCAAAGGTATTGGGGCCATGGTTTTTGAGTCGAGCAAACTAGTCGTGACTAGTCGATGAGACGCAAAATAAAGTCGACTCAGCATCTCGACTCGACTAATTGGTTGAGTCGAACGAATCAATCGACTAGTCCAGGTTTTTGAGTCGAACGACTTAAAGTTGGCCCGCCCATCATATTCTTTCCAATATTGCTTGCCCAGCTCCGCCGTGAAACCTAGATCGCCCCAAATTTTTCCCCCGAGCCAAAACTGCTTTGGCACTCGCGACCCTCTCCCTTAGTCGCCGCCGCCCCAAGATCCAGCCGGCCGGCGCCGCCGCAAGGCCATGGCACCGTCACCTGGCTCCTGATCTGCTCCTCCACCGGCTCCTCCCTGGTCTGCTTCTCCCTCTGCCGGCTGCTGCTGTTGCTGATCTGCTCCTCCAACGGTGACGGCTGCTCCCAGGATCCTCCCCAACTCCCTTCACCGGCTGGCGGCTGCTGCTCTGCTCTGCCGGCTAAACTATATACATATACAATTATACATATAATATGGTAATTTAATAGTACTATTGCTAAACTACTCATGTCGACTAGTCGACCATGAGTCACGACTAGTCAAGAGTCGCTACCCCTGAACGACTCGTCGACTCGAAAACCTTGATTGGGGCGTGTGCAGCACATATAGAAAGTCAGATATCTTATTTTGTTTGTAGTTGTCTGGATCTTTGTTTCGGAAAGTGTGAGGGCTAGAGCGATAGAACAGCATGTCTATGGAAGGAAGAGGCAAGATATGAGGTGTCACGGGAAGGGGATCAGGGTAACGAGATGGAGAAGGTGTCGTTGGAAAAGCGAGGAGGACAGTAAGGTGAATGGATTAGGAGAAGGCGAGGATAAGATGGTCAAGGCCAGGGTGGGGGTGGCAGGTGGGAAGTGATTTTTTTTAATCTAACAAGCAGCCATAAATGTTATTCGCTGACCCAACAGGCGGGAATGGAGAGATGACCTATGAAGGAAGAAAGCCGTTTGTTTGTGCGCGACGTGCGGCTATGTTCATTTATTCGTCTGCCAGGCGGCAGGAGAATATTCTAGGATCATTTATTAATTAATTGTGACACCTGTTTGTTCCGTTCAAAAGATTTAGCGCAAAAATGGGATTATTGTATGGCACACGGTGTGAAAAGCATGAAATGTCATTTGACACAAATGAATTTATTTACTATATTTGAAAATGGTGAAACAAAATAGCAAATGACTTATAGCTCAGTGTGCAAATTCTCACTGTTGCAGCCGCGGGTAAGTTTGGGTAGGTGACAATTTTCCATAGTACCTCCGATGCCAAATTTTATGAACAGTGAAGTCTGGAAAGGCAATGAGGGCTAGGCGTTTGGGGTGTGATTAGCTGATTGTGCAACGTATAAAAAAATCAACATTTATTTTGTTTGTTGCTTCTTGGACATGCTGATACGTTTGATGGTTTTGCAGCCAACAGATGCTCCTCGATCTGGTATGGATTACCCTTCTGGAGTTGGACCTAGCAGGCATATGAAAGCTGATGGCAACCCAGGGGGCAGTTTGATATCACTTTCTTGTTCAATACTGGCGGATGATTTATATGCCACAGCAAAGGAAACACTGCTTGCTCATTTTAAAGAAGTGGTTGCAGAAGAAATGACAAAGGTGCTATGCCCTCAGTATGAGGGTAGTATTAGTCAGGTGAGACACATGATACTATAACATCATATCTAACTGGTCATATGCAAATCGCCAAATAGCTAACTGTCATTACAACATAATATATGTGTACATATGTTTGCAGGAACCAGCAGATACATGTGAATCTATGGATAGGAGTAGGACACCGCCACATGTTTCTCAAACAACTACAGATGAATCATCTAGTTTAGCTGCAATGCAGAATAATCCACCTTATTTGGCACTTATCTGGCAAAATGATAGTCATGTTACCATGATAAAACTTGTTGATGATCCTTCCAAACATGTGGAAGATTTCCTGTCAGATAATCATGCTAGTGAGCGTTTTGGCGCCTGCTATGTAGCTCCTGTGAACAACATTCAGGAGGTGACCAAGAAGGAAATTCTAGTGGATCTCAATGCTAATTTCCATTTTGATAATCAGCGACACGTGGAACGTATTTCGTCCAGTGGAATAAGGGGTGAGATATTAGTGTTTTTTGTTCTTCACCCCTATAGTAATTACTTATGTTGAATCTGTTATGATTTTCCTTTTGCAGAAGATATACCTTATCATATGAAACGGAAAGCTCGGATTGATCAGGAATCACCAACCAATGTAGGTGCTCTCCCCACAAGTCCTTCCAAGAAAAGAAGATGTGGAAACATGTCAAATCAGGCACTAAACGGGCCAAATCACCTGAATGTGAAGCGTCCAATCGATCAGGCATCACCTACCGATGTTGGTACTTCTCCCACAGGTCCTCGGAAGAAAAAAAGGCGTACAAGGATGATCATGGAATTGCTAAATACAGTCCCTCCATGTGATGTTGCTAATCTGAAGAGTCAAAAGATCTGAAGCTTGTTTCCCCCAGTGATGGTCTATGCACTGAGAAGGAAAAGCCCCCGAGTTACTACAGAGAAAAGAAAACGATCCCGATTCCATGCAGATCAAAAGGTAGCGCACGTACTTCCATCGATGGAAGGGAGTGGCTTGAGTGGTCACAAAACGCCACTAGAGGGGAGAAAGACAGTGTTAGAGGAGGGAATGCTGCAATGCAAGCGGAGATAGCCAGTTTTACAAAGCAAAGCCCGTGCATTGATGCTCGAGCTTCTCGAGCCAAAGTACGAAGCCTGTTGGTGAGGGCTGCATGTCCTCAGTTAGCAAACTCTATACAGATGAAGGTGAAAAAATCTGTTGAATGCACACAAATTTCTCTGTTGTTCGAATAATCAACCTTATTTTTTGTATGACTTAATAGGGGAGGATAAAAGAATTGCGTCTTGAAAGGAGTATGATCCATGGGTGGGGTGTACTGGCTGTTAAGAAAATTAAACAGGTGAACTCGTTGTGGAATATATTGGGGAAGTAATAAGCAAGCTGGTAAGCATGCAACATTCATTCGATAATCCCTTCCCGAATGAGCAAAAATGCATGAAGGAACTTACATATTCTATCCCCTGCAGGTGTCAGACATACGTGAACTTAAATATGAGAAAGCTGGCAGAGGTGACTATTTCTTCAAGATTGATGCTAACCATGTGGTAAAAAACTAGTTTAGACTTGATTATCTGTTTATTCTGTTTCTTTGGGCTATCAAAATGAACTGTGAGCAGCATCTTTGTTTTTTAATCACTTATACTTACTTTTATTTTTGTGGGAAACGTGGCAAGGAATTACCCAGTTTTAACACTTAAAACAATGCCTCCTCGCAAAAAAAAAAAAAAACTTAAAACAATGTCTAGCCTTTTCTATAAGATGTTAATAAAATTTGTAATTTGTATATGTATCTGTACAGAAGTTGTTGATGTTCAAAATCAGTCATAAAAACATAATAATGTAGTGAAAGGTCTGTAACATCGATTTCCTACCTGTTGGCTGGTTTGAATAGGCTTGTGATGGATAGTGATGGTACTCATGAATCATGATAGCTAATTAGCTATAGAAGCTCAACCTGTACCCAGCATTTAAACTTTCTTATCCGAGAACAGCACCTATCTTGTACCATTTGCTTCCTTTTGATTGTATGTGCCTTTTAATTTTATTGTAGATTGACGCTACTCTACGTGGAGGGGTCGCTCGATACATTAATCATTCTTGTGAGGTATGCATTCTGGTCAACAGCAAACAGTTACTGGCAAACATATACTACTCGGGTGTGAAGTATATGGCTTGCTAAACAATTACCTCGTTTTTTTACTGTTGCAGCCAAACTGCGAGCCCAGAGTGATCACTGTGAATGGACAGAAGAAAATATTCATTTATGCAAAGAACAACATTAGGGCGGGTCAAGAGCTCACCTACAATTATAAATTTCCTTTCGACGAAAACAAGATTCTGTGCCTATGTGGTTCAAAGAGGTAAAACTCCCTCCCTGTGCATATACAGTTATTTTTATATTCCGCAGAAGCTGATATGACAACTATGGTATTTTAGCATTTTCATGATGCCTTGACATTTTTAAAATACGCCAAAGTAGATATTAATGTGACCACTCTGCTTAACATTTGGATACATGATAAGTTTTCTCTTTAAGTTCTTCTGATGGTAGTGGATATGCTCCTTCAGTTTTTATATAGTTTCCCCCCTGAGCTCTTATGTTCATCTGTAGGTGCCGTGGAGCGATGAACTAGGAAATGAACTTGACATGGTATGTTCTTGATGAATAGTTGCATGTTTTGCCTTTTCTTAGTGGAAGTTCTCCACGGGTTGACTTTAGTCTCTAGTGTTGGTTGTTTATTGTCTATACAGAGGTGTAATTAGATTGTCTCCATACCTGTTGGTCTGCTTAGTTCTATTTGCAATCCAAGATGATATATTGTCGATCACTTGGTTTCTATAATTATGCTGGTTCTAGTACTAGGTCTAGGGAAGACGCTTGCTTTGGTCCACAGGACTACAGTTTAGGTTTGTAATCTTTGGCTTTTTGAACTTACTAGAAATCACATATGTCAATGCATCGTGTGGAGAGATCTGCAGAGCTTTTGGCTGCTTATTTGTAGTTAATTGTCCATAGCACTGTGATACTCTTTAGTTTCTACGTCAGTAACAGGCATTATTTCAGCCAGAAGGTTCAGTGCAGCATAACTGAATACATGAGGTAATCACTAACGATCATAGTGTTTGCAGTATAAAAATCGTATTAGGACTTGTTGTTTGTTTTAGGATCTACTTCTTTGTTTTGAGACTGATTCTTCTCATCGTGTCACATTCTTACTGATGGATGTTACTCTGTCGGCATTAGTACCATGAGGTCCCGATTTTAGTCCAATTTGATCCTTGGAGGTATGAATTTGTGTTAAGAGTTGATTTTATGTGCTCAGCATCTACCCGAAAGCTTGAGCTTAGGAAAGGCGGGCAATCAGTCTATTTGTGCTTCAGTAATAAGAAGTTGAGCAACATTTAAATGTTGGGTATGGTTGATATGGAATAATGTTATGTACTGGGCTTCGGGAAGAGGTAGAGGAGGGGCCTTGCCCTGGTGTCAGAAGAATTATCCTTCTAATTCTGCTTGCTTTATTCCTCTTAGAGGGTCCTCTTTATATTGAGGCCTAATACTCCAATATAGATATCTTCCAAATTTTAAAGATAAACTGCCTAATAGATGAATTATGGGGAATGGGGATCCTCCCCCTAACTTGGTGCTGATTGGGACATGTACTGCATATGCATAACATAGAGTGTTTCTCCCTCTATTGGCTACTTCCATCATGTTCTGTTTTCTCTTTCTTGCTCCCTTCTTTTGCTAGTCTAACTATAATCTTTTTAAGTATGCAGGTATTGGTGGCTCCGAGCAACTCAATATTCCAGATCCCTCAGTTCATGCGTAAAGTCAGTCGCTGGGGTTACTGGCAGGTTCTTTGAATAACTTAGCAGCAGGCTTCCTGCCCTGAGAAAAATTATGGACATCATGTGTTCTTATTATTGTGTTTGTATGTACTTGCAGATTATGCACTTCCTATTTGCATGTTGGTAATTAGATGGTATTTTCTTTATCACTTCGTAACATTTCATGGACACCAAATGAGTTAGTGATAGGTTTATAATGCTTGCGTTTAGGCTGTCTATGCCTTGACAAGTTGACATCATATGTTTTTCTTAACTTTTATATGCTAACTCGAAGTAATAATAATCTTGTGAATACCAGTACAGTCTACTATGGTATTGATATGTTTATAAAATTACCGTAAATGGTTGTCCATGACAATGTAGCACCATGGGACTACCCATTTGGTTCCATCGGCAACGGCAGCCCTCTGTTCATATCAGTCGAATTACATCATATCTTATAGTTGGTTTTGTATGGACCATTGGATTGATGGCATGCCAATCAAGTCCATTGGTCCGTCCATTTGGGCAGCAATCGACCACTGATCTATGCCACAAGAACCGTTCTTCTGGCTAGAGACATCACTGGCGCACTGACCAAGCCCATCTTCGCGGAGTAATCTCGTGCCCTGGAGCCTGATCAGTGTTGCTCCCCTTATCGTTGGCCTGGAAGGTGTGGTTCTTTGGCGTTGGGCCCCTGACCTACAGTACTACCGTACCTTCTTCCTTGGCCAGACGCTTTCCCCGTACCAAAATAATCCTTTGGAAAGCCAGGGTGCCTTTGATGTGTCGTTTCTTCTTCTGGCTTGTCCTCCAACGTAGTCACTCGATGGCTGGTAGGTTGGAGCACCACCATGAAGTTACTTCCTGCCTATCGATTGAAAATGGCATTGAGCCGTTGAGCCTAACCCCTTGTAGATTTTTTGAGCTGAAGCCTAATTGCAAAGTTAACGGTTCACAAACACCACACATTTAGAACTGTACATTAGCAATGAAAATTCTTATAGGATATTACTGGATACATAAGCGATTATAGTAAATCACATGATTTTTTTTTGTTTAATTTCAACTTTAGAGGCCCAAGTTTTCTACACATTAAGTCCCATAAATTGGCTCTAAAACACTACGTGCTCTGCGAGTTGAGCGAGCAGTATAACAAAACTTCATGCAAATGAGCACTAGAAAGTGACTCGGTGACTCTATCTGCTTGTTGATCACATGATGGAGTACTAGAATGTAAATTATGGAGGCAATTCCGTTTTCCCATTAGGTTGTCCATGAGACAGTTTGAAGTCAATAGTGCTGCATCTTAAGCGAGCACTATATTAGACGCCATGACTAAGATGACCAGACAGACACTAGCACCATCACTGAATCTATAGTCTGGTGAAGGAGAGAGGAGATAGTTGATTAGGTAAACCTAGTTTTTTGTTTAACATTAGGAGTCATTGTTCCTATTTTGTGCATGTAAGATGTACAAAGAAAAGAAAGTGAATATAGGAGTGGAGAAGGCATAGTAGAAGATAGAACATTGACATGCATTGATGTAATGCCATACTGGAGATATCCTTATCTCGTGGCAAAAGAGTAGATAGCGAAAATGGAAGGAAATGCGCATTAATGGTTTCTAATTATTGTGGTTCAAAATATACAACTGAATCTTGTAGAACCAAATGCCTATAATATCCAGAGATAATTCAGCAGCATCTTCAAGTAATAATTACAACAAAAACAAATACTACATGCAGGGTATTAATTGTACTAATCCTTCATACTTAGGAACATGACTGAAATATTGGATAATCGAAATTACTGCAACAAATTCATAAAAGAACGTGCACTTTACATGTGCATACCAGTTCATTTAACTAAAATTGGTGTTTAATTATAATAAATAAGAAATATTAGCCATTTTTTGCATTTTGAAGCCTGTTGACACAAATACAGGGGCGTCCTAGTTCTGAAAGCTCACACACATTGTGGGGTCTGGGGAAGGGGATTTCTGGGCATCCTTTTTTCCTTGCTTTTTATGCAAAGAGGCTGATTTGAACAAATACAACTCACAGTAAATTAAGATAATGAGTCATTCCCTGCTGACAAAGCTGGAAACATTCTCAATTTCTGGATGGCTACAGAACTTCTAAAAGGCATTTGATTATTCCCTAATATAGACTCAACTAGGATATTTCCGTGACATTGCGGTTTCCATAATGGGTAGAATTGTATTCATGTCACGTTTTCGTTTTTATTTTGGCAAGTTTTGAATACTTGTAGCATTGGGAGACAGGCTATTAAGCTAATGCTTCCCTTTTTAGAAGTATGCAACCTTGAGCTAATGCTTTCCTTTTTAGAAATATGCAACCTTGAGCTAATGCTTTCCTTTTTAGAAGTATGCAACCTTGCAGTAATAGGCAAGCAGTATGAAACTACAAAACAGAGATGTTTCACATATCCTCCTCAACTCGTGAACTCGATTTTCTCTAAATAAATGTGCTTGCCTCATTTGTCACCATTAAACATGCATGTAGATATGGCATTGTTAATATAGGCCGGTTTTCATAGTAAGTACTGCTAACTAGAAAATAACAAATAGTGCGCACTTAATCCACCCCTTTGCATTAACACCTTATATTTGTGTATGGTTGATAACTAGCTTTCCACGTGGTTTAAGACATCAGAATTAGGCAAAAAAAATCAAACAAAAATTTCCACCAAAATTTCGGCAAGAGAAGACAAACATATGGATGTGAATGGAATTTGTAAACAGACAATTATTTTTGAAAGTATTGACCCCAATTTTAATGGACGCATTTTTGCAAGCATAGGCAATTATATGCCTTTTGGTCTTTTTCATCTTGTTTCTACCTACCAATATTGCTTTTGTTGTTTGGCAGAAAAGAATGTGACAGGTGTAACTTAGTTCGTGCATCAGGACCTCTATCATTATTTTGATAAATCACACACTACTAATTGCATGATGGTACACTTAGGGGAAGTTTTTCTCTTATAAAGACTGATATGTGGAGTTTATTAATGAACCTACTTCAAACTTGCAAACCCATCCGGTATGTGCTCCATCTCTTGCTTGCCCCATCTTCTTTTGATTTTGCTTGTAGAAGTTAACAGTATCAAGCCATGTTTTCTTTAATGGTTGGTTTGCACTCTATGTGACTTTAATGGTGCCTATGTGGAGATTGGGGACACGTGCCGTGTCAAATGAGGCTGAAGTGTTTCCTTCCTCAATCTGTGTAATGGGTGGATAGAATAAGGATTGAAAAGAGAAGATGAAGCACTTCAAAACCCGTCTTTGCCTATCTGGTGATTCTAGCTCCCCTATCTGGTGATTCTAGATCCCAGGGGGAGCTTAGGTATCAGTTTCTGATGGAAAGAAGTTGATTTGTAAGTCAAGATTAGGATAGAATAGGAAGGTTTGGAAATGGTTCTAGTTATAACGCATTAAGTTGTTGAAACCAGAACTATTGTCTTTAAGAAACATATGGTTCACTGAGATTTTTGTTTGCCATAGCAAAACAAATTAGATGTCATTAAAGTTACTAACTTCGTCCTTTGCTAGACGAGCAACGTGCATTTAAAGGAAGATATGTTGCATCATTTTTTCAGATAATGTAGATCATGATTAATGGCGTGAGTGTGCTAGGTAGACATGTGTCAAGCGACTAAAATTATTAATGATGTTATTATAGCATATCTGGACGTTTCTTCCATTGCTTAGCATTCAATATTCTAGGACGTTATTTTGGAACTTTCTGCTGCATGTATCAGTGGTCAGCAGAAGAGCAAATAAAGGTAATGTTTGTCTCCACTTACGTTTGCGAGCATGATAACTCCACCCCCATTTGGATTTGTTGCCTTAAATCTGGTACTAGTATGCAGCTACTGAGCTACATGCCATTTTGACTGGAACAGGAAGTACATGGACGGTGTTCTGTTCTGGTAAGTTTCTGTTATCTCACACCTTTTCATTCAGAAATCACCTACCCAGTGCTATCATGTCACCGGCCTTTGCTCGATTGGAAGAGTGCTGGATGGCGTGGGGTTGAAAGACCCTATGCTCCTTCGTAGCCGGTTCAAATCCGGCAGGCCGGAATTTGTTTCATTATCTGTGCTCTCGTGTAAATAACATCTTTGCTAGCCTGTAAATTCCACTGCTATTTTTCAGCTGTATTGCTCCATGCATTGGTGTCTGTTTGATCATACATTCATGCAGTGGCGGAGCCAGGGCCCGGCATGCCCGGGCGCCTGCCCGGGCTAAGTTGGTCAACTCCCTTATAATACTACTACAAAACAGTGATTAAAGAGGTAGTTTAGATGGGCAAATACTTAACAAAGCTAGCGCAGCTAGACTTTGCCCAGGCTAGAACGGCAACCTGGCTCCGCCACTGCATTCATGGGCATAGCCACAGAGGAGGTACTTGCTGCTTGCCTTGCACCATCAAGTGATTTTTTAGTTTGTTTTTATGGTACATGATATGGTGTCAGTTTGTCGCCAAATGGACTAGGAAATAAAGCTTTGTCCTTATTGTAGGTACTTACTGCTATCTTCTTGGGGCAGATGTGAAGCAAGAACGTTTGGCCACACAAGGTACCGCTACCTCGTTATGTTGTCTTGTCTGTATTCTGCAAAAATTGCTAGGCGCCACTATTATCTGTTGCCAGCATCGCCTAATTTGGATGTGTGAGTCATGTCTCGCACTTCTACCAATCTGTATGCATGAATCAAATTCCAACTCTGTCATACTGCCATCTATAGTTGATGTACAATAAATACAGACAGACGAGATAACTGTTGCTACAAATACTTGGTAGTACAAAATAGGCAGTTCTTAACACCCCCTGAATCATGTGACATTTGCCTGTTCTTATGAAGCTGTTGCTGTTTCCTTTACTTTCTCCATATCAGGCCGTGGAGGTGGAACTCTTGTGTTTTGATTGAGTGATGGTGATGTCCTCTTCTTGACTGGCCGAGGGCAATGAAGGTTTCGCGGTCTCTTCATCGATAGGCTGCTCGACGGAGAGTTCGCCGGCAGCAGTCGATGGTCACTGTGACTTTGAGCCTGTATGCGCGTGTATGCTGCTCTGGCATACACACAAACAGGTGGGATCATAAGTTCATAACACGAGAGAAACGGTCCAACACCACCAACGCTGGAAACGGCTGACTTTTTTTTTTAAGAACGGCTGGAAGCGGCTAATGGAGAAGTCCCAGGGACAGGCCTACCGAAAGTGGGCCCGCGATAATTCACTCAGGGCAGGAAGAGCCCAGAAGGAGAACTACCCAGTCAGACCCTTTTTATGGGCTGGAACCTATGTCTAGAAGCAATTTCCGGTCGTTGACCTGAGCTGGGCTACCGCTGTAGCATAACCACGGGCTTCTCGTCGAAGCAGTGGTATGCATGTTGGCGGACGCCCGCCAGACCCGACTTAACCGTCCGCCTCGCCAAGTGGTTACCGAAGTACGTGCATAGACGTGACGTGGACCACTGATTTACATCCCTAAGTAGTAGTTTCTGTACATGACATGACATCTTTTTTTAATTCTCTTGTGTTTTATCTATTTTCTTTCGATTTTCATTTTTTCTGTTTCACTTTCTTTTCGACTTTTCCTGTTTTCTCCTGGTTTTATGTTTTTTTCCATCTGGTTTACTCCGGTTTTCATTTCCCCTTGAGCGTGTGCAAAAAACATGGAGAATAAATAGACACAAACACCGTTGTTGGGCGCACGGTTGGACGCGTTTTTCCCTCTTGCACACCCCGCCCCTGGGAGGGCTATTGGGGCCACTACTGAAAATCCTCTTACCCGTTTGATTTAGAATGATTAATTTTTTTTGGATACTTAAGAGCCCACATAAGAGTCCAACGTTGGACATGCCCTAACCCTGCCTAAAAGCAATTTTTGTTTGATGATTTCAGCTGGGCTACTTTAGCAGCAGTAGCTCAACCTCGAAACGCCTCAACTCTGAAATAAGCTCCATTAAGTGCCGCTCATGGCTCGATACGTTTGTTTTCAATTGTCTCCATATATAATCATAGTATTTGAAAACGACGACGTGCATTGGTGTAATGAACTGTAACAAAAAAAAGTGTTTTCATGCTCCTGCACCACACTAAAATACAAGCTTATGATTGATCGTTCAGTTCCAGCCAGACATAGCTGATAAAAAAAATCCCAAGCCAACATAACATGTCTCCTGTCCCACACAATCAAAACCTGCATGGGTTTCGCGTCTTCAGGAAACAGCTGCTTTCAGCTCTTTATCTATGTATTGAAGATTACACTCCACTTTCCAAGTTTATTCAGGTACTGGAAATAACAAATTCATGACCACTCTTGCAAAATTAAATCCAACGTGGCCTTATTTAGCAAGGACCGTTTTAATATCAAGGTGTGAATTATTGAGCATCTAAACATATAATTATATCACAACTTCAGAACTTGGCAGAAACTCGGAACTGAATTCCTGTATGAGCAGGAATCTACAAAAGGTTCAGGGAATCGAAGGCAATGAAACATATAGCTATATCATCTGCATAAGTACCATGAAAAGAAATAATATAGACAACCGACATTAATTCCAAAAAAAAATATAGACACACGACGAGAGTCCGACTGTACGAGACTAGTGGTACAGGAAGACCACAAGCCGGCCACATCCGTGGAAAAAATTATATGGAAATCACATGTACAAGAGATGAAGCATATGTACATCTTCACCACATCAAACCTCAAATTTTCATCATCTGATCCTGAACATACTGCTAACCGTAAGTCTACATCCTCTCCATAAGCGTTTTCTTGGCCTATATTTACCTTTCTGCAAAGGAACATACCAAAAAAATCATTGCATCCTGAAACTTTTCGGTCCATCAGCAGCTACACAACTTAATCACCCGGACACACATTGGAAACCCTTGCAGACTGCAAGCCAAGCAGCAAACAATATCACACAAATGACAGCATCAACAAATATGATGATCTTCACATGGCGCATCCACAGTGACCGTTTCCGTAGCCTGGACTGGCTTGTGCTGCGCTCCAATGACATGCCGCTTACATCCTCTGATGGCACATCAATTCTCACACCTCTAGTGCCATGGAGTTCGTCGTCATGATCCCCTGTTGGCACCCCCTTCTCCTTTGGCTTCTTCTTATCCTTCCTGCCCCTGCCTTTTCCGAGAAGAGGCACCTTCGACGATGTGCAGCTCGATCCATCATTATTCGAAGCTCCTCTTTGCGCACCATACTCGAGAACGAGTGTCGCACGGGGCATCTTCTGCAGCGAATCCACCAGCCTCTGGACAGCCGGCACCAGCGAGTCATGTAAGCCGTTCCTATTCGTGTTCCTGAACTCATCCCGCACACGCTCCAGGAACTGCAAGGCACCTGCATTCCCGACAGTCGGGTCGATGATGGCAAAGAACGTGTGCCCGTCTGCCATCAGATACCCATAGCTCCTCGACCCCGAGGTGTGGATGTAATGCCGGTGGTAGGGAGGCGCGTGCTCGAGGCAGAGCGCCGCCGTGGCCTCTGTCTGCGAGTCACCATCCTTGCTGCTGTAGCTGTATATGACATTGTTCCCCTTGGCAATGCAGCAGTACACCGTGTTGTCCGCCGAGGAGCTCATCCGCTGGTCCTCCTCGGCAACGTCAACCTCGAGGGGCTTGGCGCGCGCGGACAGCAGCTTCACAGACCTGGCTCGGCGAGAATTCATCAAAAATCCACCAAGGCCGAAGCGACAGCTCCACCCTTCGTGCGGACAAACAATAACCTGCCCCCAAATCCAGCACCGCAAGAATCAGGGTCCTCTCCGACGGAATCCAATCCACAGGAACGGGATCGGGCAACGATCCACGCGGGTCGTCCTCTCCGGCGACCTGGCGGCGGCTTCTCGCGGGAGGATCGCGGATCAAGAACTGGAAATCAGCGGAGCACATTAGTATCCACCCCAAATTCCCGCAAGATTACCACATCCATGATCCCGCACGGCATTTCCCATATTCATAGCCTAAATTAACGCATCAAGACCCATTCTTGGTGATCCGGAAATAAAAGTAAGCACGGGAAAGAAAGAAAGAAAATACCTTTGGATAGAAATGGCGCGGCCGCCGCGCGAGGGGGAGGAGGGCGGATCAGAAGGTTATTGTCCTGCGCGGGGATCCGAAAGGGAGATGGAAGGAGACCGTGGAAGGGGGAGGGAGGGGAGGAGAGCATGTTATTGTCACAAAAGGCGAAGACTTGGCCGGGGGTTGGGGTGGAGATTTGACTCGGCAACGAGGAGAAGGAGGAGGAGGAGCGGTGACGCGGTTTCAGAGGTTCCAGCATCGGGTCGTCTGTCGTGTGTGCTCCTTCTTTTCCTAGGAAATCGTCCAAAGCTAAAGCTTCGCTTCAGCACCGTGTAGGTGTAGCTTTCCAAATTCCAATCATTAAGCTCAATCGCCAATCCGCCGATCCACCTCCTCTCCGCAGATCCGCCTGTAGCGGAGAGAGGCGATATTTTTCTTCTCCCAGCCGATCCACCTCCTCTCCGCAGATCCGCCGGATCCCTCGCCCTCCGCCGGTCGCTCCGGCGACGGGAGGGTGGGGATCCCCACCTCTCGGTGTAGATATGGTAGGTTCTTTTGGGGCCTCGGCCGGCGGCGCCGTGGAGGCGGTGGGGTCGCCGGTGTTGGTTTTGCTGCAGGTTCGCGTCTCGGCGGCGGTGCTCGGTGGAGCGTCGCGGCGGCGAGCTTGCTTCTGTGGCGGCCGCGGATCGGTGGATCCGGGCCGTGCGTTGATCCCCCGCCAGGTCCAGTGCAGCGGTCTCCGCGCTGGCGGCGGATCCGGTGGTCGGAACCCCGGGCTCGGCGAGATCCACGACTTCTCCCGGCGTCGGCTCCGTTGGCGACCATGGCAAGGTGGTGCAGATGGGATCGGGGGGCGCTCGCCCGAATCGTTCATCGTCAGAAGCTCCGCCGCGGCGCGGCGGGCGGTCACGGCGGCGTCCTTCATAGGGCAAAGCTTTCCCTGACAGCGGCAAGGTGGTGGTTGGTCTCCCTCGTCTCCGGCGACGGTGAAGTTGGCGTTCTCGTTGCCTGTGGTTCCTTTTCCTCTACGTATTCCGGTTATGTATTTCCTCTGTGTACTTTGTACGTGGTTGTCAGTTGAATATACGTGGTGAAAATTGCAAAAAAAAAAAAAAATTCCAATCATTATCAAGTTGTGTGAAAATGCATTCAAAGAATGTTTTGTCATGATGCAATTTGCCAACTTGGGCGTATGTTTTTTCCTCCATCTTTAATCTTTCATAAATATAGTATACTCCTTGCGTGTTATAATGTGAGACACGAGTATTTTAAAATGTAGGTTTGATAATTGTTTTCACCAATGAAATGTTTTTTTATAAGAGACGAAAGTGGCACAATTGGATTCATATGACGCTGACGAAGGTTCGTCAGGTTTGTATTGCTCATGTCAAAAGATGTCGGAATACTAGTAGCCATTTTGTGGCAAATTGTGGTAGAACTAATGCCCATACGGCCGTGTGGCTAGCCTCTGGCCCAAAAGGTCTAGGAAACATTTGGCAGATACATTGTAATACCTGATGTTTTGACTAATATATTTCAGTCGAAAAAAGAGGGAGAAGAAAGTGGCACAATTGGATTTATATGTTTAAAAGTATTACTTCACTTTTATATCATGAGAAAGCTAAGTTTTCTATCATCTTGGCGCTTTAATGTCCCGTTTGTTAGATCAAATTTTATACCATAAAACTTGTGTTTTATTCAAATATCCCTAAATGAGTCTAGGTCAACTAGAGCTCCTTCTAAAAAATCGAAAAACACATTTCAAAGTTCAAGAAAAACTGATTTTTTTCATAAATACATATACACTCGCATGCATACATGTAAAGGTAAGGGAAAAATATTCATTTGTGGGCTATACAAAAAAGATAAATACATTGATCTACAATAGATATTATTAAATACTATAGATCCGCCTATTTGCATATTTTTATTTTATGCAAACCACATTTGAACATGCTTATTGGCAAAATCAAGGGTACTGAATGTAGTGTGAAAATTTAAAATTTTATGGAACTTCATAATACATTTTTTATTATAAAAGGTTCCAAGTGACCTGGGAGCCGACCCACTACTTGTGAGAGCCTTGCATCTTGAAATGAACAAATTACCCACACACAAAAAACGAAGAAATTACCATTTAGGGATTGTTTGATTTGGAGGAAACATGATGGGAATTGTACAGGGTTAGGAAATTTGATGCTACTCATTCATAGGAATGGTGCAAGGGGAAACTAGATGACATTTTCCTTCGGGTCTCACTTGCAAGGCACAACATAGAGCAAAAAATAATTTTGAAGCTGGTGCACAAGAACCAATATGGATTTCTCAAGAAAAGATCTATCCAGGACTTTCTTGGTTGGGCTTTTGAATATTTACACCAGTGTCACAAATCAAATGAAGAAATCCTTGTTCTCAAGCTGTACTTTGAAAAGGCTTTTGAAAAAATAGAACACTCAACATTTTTCGAAATTTTGAAAGCAAGATGATTTGGAAAGAAGTGGATTAAATGGATTCAATTAATTCTGGAATCAGGAACTTCTTCTGTTCTGCTGAATGGGGTCCCAGGGAAAAAATTCTATTGCAAACGAGGTGTGAGACAAGGAGACCCTCTTTCCCCTCTCCTTTTTGTGCTTGTTGCTGATTTGCTACAGTCTATTCTAAATAAAGCATTGCAGCAAAATAATTTATCACTCCCTCTGAATGGAATTGCATGCCCTAATTTTCCTGTTATTCAATATGTTGATGACACTTTGGTGGTCTGCAAAGCTGATGCAAGAGAACTCATTTGCTTGAAAGCAATTCTTCATACAGTAAGTCCAACATGTTTACAGTCAACATGGATGCTGGAAGATTATCCCACTTTGCTAGCACTCTCAACTGCAGTAAGGGAAGCTTGCCTTTCCCATATCTGGGCCTTCCCCTGGGCACAACCAAACCAACAATTGATTTTTCTTGCCAATAGTCCAAAGAGTGCAAAGAAGATTGTGCAACATTGCAGATTTCCTGAATTATAGTGGAATATGACAGATGGTTGAATCTATACTTTCCTCACTCCCAATACAATTTTTGAGCTGCTTTGATGTTCCAGTAACAATTTTAAATCAAGTTGAAAAATATATGAGACACTCTTTGTGGAAAGAAAACTGCTGATGTTCAGTCAAAAGGTTCTGCTTTGATTGCTGGGAAGAAGTATGTAGACCAAAAGCTCAAGAAGGACTAGGAGTCCTAAAGTTAAGCATCCAGAACAAAACTCTATTGTTTAAGAACCTCCACAAATTCTACAACAGTTCAGACATTTCTTGGGTAAATTTGGTTTGGAATGCTTACTATTCAAATGGTTCTCTTCCTGGACATCATACTGAAGGATCATTTTAGTGGAGAGCACAACTGAAGCTTATTGATTCATATAAAGCTATGGCTACATGTAAATTGGGTAATGGAAAGTCTGCATACTTCTGGTCTGATTATAACTGACTGCACCACATAATGCCTCACCTGCTCACTTTTGTAAAGAAAAATGATGCAACTGTTCATGAGGTCATTCAATAGGAATTCTTGGAGGATTTGTTCCATCTACCACTTTCCCAAGAAGATTATGATGAATTCCTTCAGTTTGAAGATATTTGCATCAAAACCAGAGAAGCAATGTAAGTTGAAACCAAAGACAGTTGGAGTTATATCTGGGGAAATGACAACTTCTCTTCACACAAGGCTTACAAGGTTTTGGTAGGTGTCAGATCTGCCATGACTCATTAATTTCAATTGGATATGGAAATCTTCTTGCCAATCAAAACACAAATTCTTTTTCTGACTTCTCCTTCATGACAAAATAAATACAAGAAACCTCATGGCAAGGAAAAATGTCATACTTCAGTCCTATCATTGTGCAACTTTATAGTGCAATCGGGAGGAAACCCTTGTACATTTTTCTGGTCATGTCCTTTTGCTAGCAAATGTTGGGATTATGTCTGCCCACGGAGGACACAAAATCTTTCTGTTCGTGAAGCTTTTGCAGACATCAAGGATAAACTAAATGTTCCTTTCTATGGAAATTATGATTCTTGCAGCTTGGGGAATATGGATGGTGAGAAATAATAAGATCTTCAAAAATCAAACTCACACCTTCCAAAGTTGGAAAGCAATTTACTTTCAGGAACTTCATCTGGTAAGTTTCAGGATGACGAAGAAATATGAAGATGCCTTCAAAGTTTGGCTGCAATCACAATCCTAGATAGATTTTATCTTTTTTAAATCTTGTTTCCCTTTTGTAAATAACTATGTACATATTTATGCATTAATATAAAAATTGCAGTGGGAGCCTTTCCCACTGTTTAGCCTAAAAAACATAGAGGAAAATAAAAATTCACTCAAACCTCATTCTTTGGATCATATGCATAAGAACGATGAAAGTTTTACACCCGCCATCCATTCTTGTTCCTATCCCTTTCCTGTTCTTTGATTTTCCTATCCTCTGAATCAAATAGGCCCTATATTGCATATAACACAAGGTTTCGTATTCTATCATCAGTGGGTGGTGTGTGGGTGTGTCTGTGTTGTGGTGGTGTCGTGTGTTCATTTATTTTGTAAACAATGTTTTTAAATGAAAGATATCTCGGATTTTACCAAGTCCTAGTTAGATACATATGCCAAGCATTTGCGAGTGGAGAAACTAATAATAGCACAATATCAATTATTAAATTATACGCACATATTGGGCACCCGAACTTGGAAAAAAAAGCTGAGGTTGAAAGAGATTATTTAATAAAAAGAGTTTGAATTGGAGGAAGCCAACTAGCCAAGAAGAATCCTAGCCATCGATAGAGTATTTAAGTTACATCATTACACTCGTTTCTGGTGGTTTTTTTTGTGCCATGGGGCAGGGAGTGTTGGAGATATGCCCTAGAGACAATAATAATTTAGTTATTATTTATCTCCAAGTTTATTATTAATGTTTATATCTTTATGCTATAACTGTATTGGGCACTTGAATAGCGAATACAAAGTATTCAAGAGGAAAACCTCCAATACAGGTGTAGAGATACGAACAAGTAAAAGTGTTCCTGGTCTTGTCTCTAAGACTAGCATATCTTGTTGTTTGATGATCATGTTTTCCTGATCATGGACTTTGTATAAGTCACACAACTATAGGAGTTTGTTGTCGGAATGACAATAGTACTGAACCGACCCATTGTATGATCTTGCTAAGAGACTAATCGTCAACGATGAAGGTAGGAATTGATCATATGTTTAGTTTTCATTAGCTGTATTCCTATACCATGAGAATATCTAGTGACCGCTTATTCGACACTCATGCTTTGATTGTCACCTAATGTCTTCCCGTAACTGGGGACCATAACGGTGGCTTTTGGATGTGAACTAGAATAATGTATTGGAACAGAGATTATTCGAGAATGGTAGTTACTCCTCCAGGCGATGGAGAGATACATCCTCTAGGCCATCTCAGTTTTATTATTGTCACCCAATCGTCTGGCCAGACACAGCATGATTTATCACGGGACAACGAAAATACGGAATGAGAAAAGAGAATGATATTGGTACAAGAATTATATGTGTTATGATCAAAGGGTTCGATCACACTAGAGCACATTGTCTCAATCTCGAGATATCATTGGTATCGTGTACGTAAGGGGAATAGCGTAATGAGAAACACACAGGTTATGTCGTTCACTCGTGAACACATAGGAGCTAGTACGGCCGTCTAGGTCCCAATGCTAGTTATTGCCTGGTAAGCTCCCGGACATGTCTATGTGTTATCGAACCTTCCGGGTCACACACTTAAGCTGTGAGTCAATCTTTTTGTTGACACACGAACACGTCACGTGTACCCGCGGCGCCGAGTGAGATGCTCCGCAACTCACTCCGCGGGTGGCTCGCCGGAAGCGCGATACGCAAGACAATCTGGCGGGCGCTTTTGTAGACCCGAACCCCCGCTCGCCCGGGAGGGACCCCGTGAAGGCTCACAGCGGCTATGGGCTGCCCTAGGTCGGCCTGACCGCCCCTAGAGCCCCATGGATTCACAGCCCTCCAATGTTGAAGAACGACGAAGAAAGAGAAGAAAGATACAAGGGAGAGGGATAAAAAGTAGATGAACACGAAAAAGTAGTAGATGTGTTTGTTCGATTGGTGTTGGATCAATCGGCCATCACCCCTCACGTATATAAGAGGCGGCTGGACTTCCCGTGCAAGAAAAGGCTTGGATTCACGTCCAAAACCCTAATCTGGGTCAAATTCGGATGGACTGGACCGACCCTTCCAAAACTGTTCGGTCTGTGCCTTGCGGGTCATTTTTGAGGCAGTAAACGACTCCGGATCGAAATCTTGTAAAACGAGAAGTTGTTCGTCTTGAAAAGACGAAGAACTTTCATGCTATACGTTTTTTCATTTGACTTCATCTGGACCCTTTAAATTCAGTCGGTAGCAATTCGACTCGTTTTTAGCCTTTCCGAATTGCGCTCACCCAAGGGCAGAGGGTGTCTATGGTAGGGCGACCCGCCTATGCTTAGCGTCCCTGCCTACTCGCTCGAGGACAGAGCATGTCTATGGTTATGTGTCCACAGTATTTTGGCTTAACAAGTTGCATATGACCTCGGATTGAGATGATCCAAAAACCAAAATTGGTTGTCTCGATGATACGCACAACTTTCGTTCACATTATATTTTCATCTGAGCTCATCTTGGTGGCTCCTCTTTGTAAGCCAAAATTGGTCGTCAACACATGCCCCCCTGTTTTTTCGTAAAGCTTGCGTGCCAAAAAATAACTTGCACCATTATGCTGCTAAGGACGATGCCAACACTCCATCGGCCATGTGTTCTCAGGGCGATAATACTTTATTGTATGCTCGGGCTGTACGTCACCTGAACTTTTGACTCAGATCCTGCAGATAAGAAAAACATATTTCTTCTAACCGTCCATCCGGCCTGCACTAGATCCTTTGTTAGTGGCCGACTTAATAATCAAGTCGTCCTTACTAGTATTGGCAAAACTGAGCACCGGCTTCCAGGGAGGAGATAAAACCATGAAGAGTACCTCTAGCTAGATGTCGGCTTTGTCAACACAATGCATTCTTAGGGCGATATGCAAATATCGGCCGTGCGTCCTTATCTTGAAGGACCTGGAGAACCCGCCCACCAAAGTGTGAATAGCCGAAATAGATTAAAAGTTTCGGCTGGGGATAAATTGTGAGGTGTTAGGTTTGATGATATAGTTGAAGAACATGGATGACGCGCCGCCTCAGGTCTCCTATAGTGAGATGAAGGTCGCCGGCTTCGCCTGCCAACTTCTTGCTTATCCTCCTTTACCCCTGCCGGCTTTGCAACAGAAGGGTGCACCATTCTTGATTTGAGGGCTTCTTTTAGGAACCCATGACATGTTCAACTTCTCCAACTCTTCAGCTCTGAGCCGCTTCACCTGCCACTCTTGCCAATGTGATAAGCCGAGTGGGTATCCCGGCTGTGATTTTACTTTATGAACTGGCAGTTCTTTCTTGGCTTTGGGCACTTCCGACTTGACCTGTTCAGACTCGATGACTGGGTCCTTGAAAGTTACTCGCTTCACTTCCTTGCCCTTTGTAGCCAACATCATTTTAGCTGGCTTTTGGTTACTTGGAATCGGGTCTGAAACATCATCTTTGCGGCCATCTCTTTTTACTATGTATACTTGCTTGACCACCTCCTTCTTCCTCCATGAGCTCCTGGCCGACCCTTGATTGAGCCGGTCTTTGACATGTGGTTGTCGTGTTGATTCTCTCGGAGTTGCATAAACTTGGCGAGGTGATTTAGCATAAGACTGATGGTGTGCCCGTGAATCATACCTGTCCCGTGATTGATATGAATATAAGCCAACATAGGAAGGCATGGACGACTTCGACATTGTTGGCCCAAAAGAAGTTTGCGGAGTCGGCACATTGGGCTTCTTCTTTTGCCTATCCCTGTCATCAGATTTACACCCTGGGGGTGACTTCGATGCCTTTGCTTCAGCGGGCCAATAAGCACATTTTGCTTCGCTCATCTTCTGATACTTCTCCAACAATTGAGCGAAGGTAACTTTAGATTTCCTCCTTCGGTGCTTATCGCTGCCTTTGTCCCCTTTATCACTGCAGGCATCGGTCATTGGATTTTCTTGTTGCCCCCTAGTGTTAGGCGTACTCTTTGTAGCTTTGATGGAATGTCTGTCCTCAGGATTTCTGGCTTGAATAATTTATTTGCTTGATGAATCAATCCCATCACCTACAGTGTGTACCCGTCCATCTTCGGATGAGCCGGCTTGAGGCAGCTGAGTCAACACTTGATCGCCGTCAAGATTAATGTCAACAGGATGGCTATCAGCTTGTGCTTCAACAAATTCCAATCGTCCTTCGAAGGCCGATTGTGCTTCATAAAACACGTCGCAGTCTTTGTTATTCCACTGAAACGAATTCTGCACTCGCTCTTGTCTTAACGGCTGGACCTGGTGATCTTCTATTATGATTGGGTTAGCCGTCGATGCACCGACAATGTGATCCCCCAGGCCAGGACTGATGGTACACTGCTCACCCCTTAGTCGATATTGGAATACCGGCTTTGGAATTATGAAACCGAGTGGTGCCGGCTTAAAGTCATGCAACTCGGCTATGAATTGTCTTTCGCCCTCTTTTTTCGATTTTTCTGAATCGGCTATCTTGAAGGACTTTGAACCCGGCTTTGTGTTTCTGCAACCAAAATAGCTACAGAATATATGTCTCATCTGAGACCAAATGTTAGCCAGGCGTGAAATAAGCAAAGTTGCCCATATGAATATAAAGCTTAGCCGGCATGACGGGAACAACTTTGATTGCGATAAATTGTCACTTTCAGCCTCTACGAATGGTATGATATGTTGGCCAGCATGATTAGTGACAATACTATTCCTAGCAAACAAATTACTTATCTCGACTAGTCTTTTGAAGCTAACAAGAATTTTATCATTGGATGCATCAACATTATTATTTTGACCAAATCGAAAGATAAGTAAATTGTTGGCTGGGCGTACCTCTTCGAAGACGTTGAGAGACTGCGATGCTGGCACATCAGGAACAATATTGCTTTGCTCCGTCTCTAGATAACTCTTCAACGCCTCTTCCTCCTCTTCTGGATCCCGTGCAGTGTCACCCGGATGCTCTTCATCAACCGAACATTGTTCAGCTTCTTTCTCTGGTTCTTGATGTTCACCATTAACCGAACTTTTTTCGGTCGTGTCTTCTTGTTCGTGATGCTCCTCGTCTTTGGCACGGAATTCGTCGGGTAGTACGCAAACTTTCTTATTAAAGACGTCGGTAGAGCATGATGGTTGTACGTCCTGAACAATATCTTGTTCGGCCTCTAGATGATTCTCCAACGCCTTGTCTTTTTCCTTTTCTAGAACTCACGTCATCTGAACTTTGTTCAGCAATATTCTCTACTTGATGTTCATCAATTCCTTTGGCACGAAATTCATAGGGTAGCATATAAACTCCTTTACACCCAGAAAAATCAATCACGGCCGTTTTGCTAGCCATGCCATGCTCTTGATCAATGAAGCTGGCTTCTTTTGATTCAATAGATTCGGCACAAGTACTATCTAATTCGGCTTCAACAACCGAAGTAACCATACTTTCCGAATCATTCATCTTTTCTCCATGGCTTTCATCAATTTGCAAAGCTTCTTCTTGCTTTAGCACCGTTTCAGCTTGGTTATCGCGTGTAAGAGTGGACTTGATAAAGTCTTGAAGATCATTCTCATATGCTTTTGAATCTTCTTCCGCCTATTTTTTCCTCCATGCCTCTAATTCTTTTGTACGCTTCCTCCTGAGTTATTCATAAGCTTGGCGATGCTCGATCGGTAATTCCTCAAAAGTCGGTGTGGTAAATTCTTCGGTGCTATCCTCTGTAGGGCATGATTGCCCCTGATGGCTCCCAAGTGCAGGAGATCAATTGTAGTACCTTTCAATTAGAAAAGGTTGTCGAACCCACGAGGAGCTGAAGGTATTGGTTAGTAAGATTGATAAATAAAACAATAAAAGATGCAAGTGTTTTTGGTATTTTTGGTTGTATAGTTGCAAAGCAGATAACAGATAGTAGCAAGTGAAAGCTCTCAAAGAGAGAAAGCCCAATCCTCTTATGTGGCAAGAGGACAAGCTCAAGTGATGTGTAACTTATATGTGGCAAACGTTCCCGAGGGCGGCATGGATGATGCTAGGCATAGAGATTTATTAAACAACACGTTGAATATCTTGTCAAGTTTTAATCCTCTTTGGACGGAGCCATAATTAGGTATAGCTAAATAAATAAACTACAACCCCTTATGATGGATCATGTGGCCAAGCAAATGACTGCACAAGAATTATTAAGACCTAAAGTCCCACCATAGCATTACACTCTAAGGTCCCCGATACTAATACCCTCATAATATAACTTCATGACTCGGTCTCAGGTTTACGTGTCCTCCCAAGTCTCCATCAATTCATTACACTACGGTGTTCTCCTATGAGCCCATAAAGGTGAAGTGTTGTGCAGTCGACGTTCGCACAACACCATCATAGAATCACATAAAAGATAAACTCTTGACAAAATACCAACACATGTCATATATAAATCATTGCCAATTCATCCTATGCCCTCAGGAACATACGGGAACTACTCACAACGTGCGAACATGATCATATCAGTGGCATAAGTGGTACAACACAATCTGAAATTATAACTTCACCACCAAATAATGACAAGTACTCAATCACAAACATGAATAGTAGCACAAGACAAGTATCTAGGGTATAGCAACTCTCAAACTGCGAGGGGAACGGAGTGGATCACGGTGATGATGATGGTGATGGTGCTGGTCTTGATGGGGGTGATGATGTAGAGGCCTCCTCCCACGCCAAGGAGGAGAGGTGATGACGATGACGATGATTTCCCCCTTCTCCGGAGTTCCGGAGCAGCAGGATCTGACCCCCTCGGAAGGGATCAGGAGTTTCGCCGCCGCCGCGACCTCGGATGGACTTGGAAAAATTAGGGCGTTACTTTTCGGGCGAGACGAAGGCGTCGATAAAAAGCCCCAGGCGAGGAGGTGCCCGAGGCACCTTTGGGTGGGTCCCACGCGGCCAGGTACATGGGCCGCGTGGGCCACCCCCATTTGGCCCTCGTGGCTCTCCTCTCTTCGGTCTTCTTCCCTCTGCCTTTCTCCCGATGAAAAACTGACGCAGTATTTTTCCTTTTATTATTTGAGTCCTGTAGCTCCTGAAACATTAAAGACAAAAAAAGGGGTTTTCTGCCTCCCAGAAATTAAATACCAAAAATAGGGACTTTGTATGAAAGTCCCCAAAATCATCTAAAACATGTAGAAACAATCATATAATCATGCAAATAACATTCTAGTATGATACTAAAAGTTATATAAATGATGATATAAAATGCACGTATCAACTCCCCCAAGCTTAAACCTTTACTCGTCCTCGAGTAAGTAAGGACATAGATCATTACATGCATCAATGGACTTATGGTTGATAAATAAATACGGGCATTGTATCATCATCATATTCAATTGCAAGATAAGATTAATGATCTAAAACTCATACATATGAGGGCAACATAAGTAGAACTCTAGCAATCACCCCTTACTTTTGAAAGCAAATAACCATTGTATGTTGGACAATCGAATCATATTGTTTTTCACATGCTTTTGCACTTCATGGCAAGCATTATAATCTTTTATACTTTGCTGAAATTCAAAGACAAGATAAACTCTCATTGGATAACAAGTTCAAAAGAAGACAAATGAAAAGACAGATAGATATAAAAATTGTTATCACTCTTGCTTGACTAGTAACTAGTGCAAACTTTAGTCATGGATATCTCAATCAAGTTCCCATGCTCTACACAACCCTTTTCTTACACTTTCCATGGCTAGCTGAAATTTCAGGTGCCTTCCTTTCATTCACATTCAAGAGCATAAGTATTGAAATATCCATGATCATTAATTTGCTCAAAAGATACTAGGTTGTAACAAGAGTGTTTTATATCCTTTTCATTAAGTCTTCTCAACTTCTTATCCTACAAGACATATCTTAACCTCAAACTATTTTCACAAGTCTTTTTACTTCTTCTATATTGAGATAATTCTATAATTGTCCAACATACTCAAGTTAATTAATTTCAAGGCAAGATGTGATTGAAATTCTAAATATGCCACGCTCATTTGCATGAGTGTTACCCATAAATCCCCAAACAAGAGAATCATGGATGACACCATACTTTAATATTCATTGATAAACCATAAGATAGGGATACATGATAATGCTCCATGAGCTCACACACGCCTAAGAGATATTGATAACTAATCGATAAAAGCAAAGCACACCATGACTAGATAGATATGATAGATTGATAAAGAGAAAGACTAGATGGAACTCCCCCAAGCTTGGCGTTCCTCCAGATTCTCCTTTGCTGCAGCCTCCTCCTTCTCATATTCTTCCTCCCATTCAGCCATCTTCCATGGGAAAGGCCTTCCATCACGGAAAGATGTAGGTGGATCATTGTACCTGAGGGTGGCGGCTGCTGCAATCTTCTTGAAGCGTTCTTCATATTCGCAGTTCTGGTTCTCTACATCCCACATGAAGCATTGGAACTTCTCCCATTTGTTGATGACGTCCTTGTACCTATCTTCCAGATCTTCAAGCCTTTTCTTGTACTCTTCAACCTTCTTCTCCAGCTCCAGGTTCATGAAGTGGTGAGCATCAAGGCTGCGGTAAACCACAGTGCCATACCTGAAGGTCTTGTCCTCTAACTCATCCAGCCTTTCCTCCACCGTGCCGGTGGCCTTGGGAGCCTTCACCTCCTCCACGAGCATCACGCCCTCCTTGAAGCACACGGTCTTCGGTGGTGTCATCACGGAGTTGAGGTAGCGGTTCACAACACCTCCTTGGGAGAGCTCTCCCCCTCTTGGTTGGATCCGGAGCAAGACATGGCTAAAACCTGACAGGCAGAAACAGCAGAAACAAAGATCGCTCGAGAACGCTCGGTGCGAGATTAGATCGGCAGAGAGGAGTATATATTGAGGGTTTTTAGGTCAAGACGAAGCGTCGGGATCGAAAACGAGACGAAAAGGACTCCGAGGTGGAAAAGGGACAGCCCCACGCGGCCAGGTACATGGGCCGCGTGGGCCCCTCTCTTTCCTCCCTCGGGTCTCCGTTTCGTCCAGTTTTCTTGTCCCACACGTTAATTTCCATAAAAAATGACTCCGTAAAATATTATGCAATTCCGAGAAACTTTCCAACAGTAAGTTACCTTCTATTGATTTGGGTTTCTGAAACTGCACGGTTTCTCTCAATTACCTCTCCGGTGTTTGTAAATTCAACTCCTCCACCCTTCCGATGAAGCTCTTTCCTGCAATATAAGGTTTAAGGCGTTGTCCATTGACTACATGAGGTTTACCTTTCATGTCACCGTGAAGACGGATAGCTCCTGAACGGTACACCTCCTGTATCACTAATGGTCCCTGCCACTTTGAAGCTAGCTTCCCTGCAGAAAACTTGAAACGAGAGTTGTACAATAAAACTTGATCACCTACTTTGAATTCCTTTTTCTTAATTTTCTTGTCATGCCAAATCTTAACTTTTTCTTTAAACATCCTGGCACTTTCATAAGCTTCATTTCTCCATTCGTCAAGTAGGTTTAGGTCAAGAATTCTCTTTTCTCCCGCAGTTTTAAAATCAAAGTTCAGTTGTTTAATAGCCCATCTAGCTTTATGTTCTAGTTCAACAGGTAAGTGACAAGCTTTTCCATAAACCATTTTATAAGGAGACATTCCCATAGGATTTTTAAAAGCAGTTCTATAAGCCCACAAAGCATCATTAATCTTAATTGGCCAATCAGATCTAGACTTATTCACTGTCTTTTCCAAAATGAGTTTAATTTCCCTATTGCTTAATTCAACTTGCCCACTTGTTTGAGGATGATAAGGAGATGCAATTCTATGGTTAACATCATATTTTGCCAAAGTTTTTCTAAGAACACCATGCAAGAAATGAGAACCACCATCAGTAATTAAGAACCTAGGAACACCAAACCTGGGGAAAATGATGTCCTTGAGCATCTTCATTGCTGTGGCATGATCTGCACTTTTGGTTGGAATTGCTTCCACCCACTTTGTAACATAGTCAACTGCAACCAAAATGTGAGTATGCTTTGTCTTTGATTCTGGGAAAGGACCCATAAAGTCAAAACCCCACACATCAAATGGTTCAAGTGGCAATGAATAATTCATAGGCATTTCATTCCTCCTACCAATGTTTCCTACTCTTTGACATTTATCACAAGATTTAACATATTCAGCACAGTCCTTAAATAAAGTAGGCCAATAGAAACCAGATTGTAATACCTTTGCTCCTGTGCGATCTCCTGCATGATGCCCTCCATAGGGACTGTCATGACAATCTCTTATAATAGCCTGTTGTTCATGCTCAGGTACACAACGTCTAATAATACCATCCACACTTTTCTTATAGAGGAAAGGATCATCCCAAAAATAATGTCTAAGATCATAAAAGAATTTCTTTCTTTGTTGAGAAGTGAAGTGTGGAGGCAAAACTTTACCAACAATAAAATTTGCATAGTTGGCAAACCAAGGAGATGCAACTTTAGCACTAGAAACATTAACAATTGCAAGTTGTTCATTAACAAAGCTATCATTAATAGGAATAGGATCATCAGGTATGCTTTCCATCCTAGAGAGATGATCAGCAACTTGATTATCCTCCCCTTTCCTATCAACAATATGTAAATCAAATCTTGCAATAGAAGTACCCATCTTATAGTCTAGGCTTAGCATCTTTCTTATTCATCAAGTATTTAATAGCAGAATGATCAGTATGTATTGTGACTTTTGAATCAGTAATATAAGGTCTAAACTTGTCACAAGCAAACAGTACTGCTAAAAATTCTTTCTCAGTTGTAGCATAATTCTTTTGAGCAGCATCAAGTGTTCTACTAGCATAATAAATAACATTCAGTTTCTTATCAACACGTTGGCCCAAAACAGCCCCAACTGCATAATCACTAGCATCACACATAATTTCAAAAGGCAAGTTCCAATCAGGAGGTTGAATAATGGGAGCAGTGATTAAAGCATTCTTCAAAATATTAAAGGACTCAATGCAATCATCATTAAAAGAGAAAGGAACATCCTTTTGCAGAAGATTGGTTAGAGGTTTTGATATTTTGGAGAAATCCTTAATGAACCTACGGTAAAAACCTGCATGCCCAAGAAAACTTCTTATACCTTTGAGGTCCCTTGGATATGGTAGTTTTTCAATAGCTTCAATCTTTGCTGGATCAACTTCTATTCCTTCTCCAGAAATCTTATGCCCAAGAACTATACCCTCAGTAACCATGAAGTGACACTTCTCCCAATTAAGAACCAAGTGTTGGTCTTCACAACGCTGTAAAACTTTGTTAAGGTTGAACAAGCAATTATCGAAGGAAGTACCATACACAGAAAAATCATCCATAAAAACCTCCATTATCTTTTCAATATAATCAGCAAATATAGCATTCATGCATCTTTGAAAAGTAGCAGGAGCATTACATAAACCGAATGGCATTCTCCTGTAAGCAAAAGTACCATATGGGCAAGTAAAAGTGGTCTTTTCTTGATCATCCTTATGGACAGGAATTTGCGAGAAACCTGAATAACCATCTAGATAGCAAAAGTGAGAGTGTTTAGACAACCTTTCTAGCATTTGATCAATAAATGGCAATGGATAATGATCTTTTCGAGTTGCTTTATTCAATTTTCTGAAATCAATAACCATCCTATAACCAACTACAGTACGTTGAGCCACAAGTTCATCCTTTTCATTTGGAACAACAGTCATTCCACCCTTTTTAGGAACACAATGAACAGGACTAACCCACTTACTGTCAGCTATAGGATAAATGATACCAGCTTCAATAAGTCTTATTACCTCTTTCCTTACCACTTCTTTCATTTTTGGATGGAGGCGGCGTTGAAAATCAACAACAGGTTTTGCATCTTCCTCCAGATTAATTTTATGCATACATAGAGCGGGGCTTATACCTTTAAGATCATCAAGAGAGTATCCAATGGCTGGTCGGTGAGCTTTTAGCACATCAAGTAATTTCTCTTCCTCTTCAGCTGAAAGGTTAGCACTAATAATGACAGGATATATGCTCTTCTCATCCAAATATGCATATTTCAGATTTGCAGGCAAAGGTTTCAATTCAAAACTAGGATCCCCTTTAGGTGGTGGTAGCACTCCTAAATTATCAGGTGGGATATGCAATTGTAATTGTGGTGGTTGTTGCCATAATATTTGTTCCAAAGCCTCTTTTTCCTCATCATTAAATGGTTCATCTTGATTAAGCATATAACGTTCTACAACATCAGTTGAAGCTACAGCTATATGAGCAAGAGTTTCAATTAAATTATTAGGAATTGGCTCTTTCTCAACATGTTTATCAGCAAATTTGGAAAAGTTAAATTCAAGTTTCTCACCAGCACATTTAATAAACACTTTCTCTTTAGGCAAATTAATTTCAGCACCAACAGTATGTAAGAAAGGTCTACCAAAAATGATAGGACAAAATGAATCTTGAGGACAACCAAGCACAATAAAATCAGCAGGGTATTTTATTTTGCCAATCAATACTTCAACATCTCTAACAATTCCAAATGGACTAATATAATCTTTATTAGCAAGTTGAATTGTCATACCTGTCTCTTCCATAACAATGGGATCAATATCAGGCTTGATCTCAAGATAAAGAGAATATGGAATGACACTAATACTTGCTCCAATATCACATAGACCATGATAACTTGAAGTCCCAATAGAGCATGATATAACAGGTTTCCCAACTTTGGCCGAATTACCTTTGATGACTTTGGTAGCATCTTCACATAGATAAACATCCACTGGGTCTTCTTCATTTAGTTGCTTGATAACAGAAATTTGAGTGTTGACTTCCACCTGTTCATAAGGCTGAGAACATCTTTTGTTACTCTTGTTAGTAACAGCTTTAAGTAAATTCTCCTTAACTTGGTTTGGAAATGGAGGTGGTTCAACATACTCCTCAATTGTCACAGATGACATTGGTTCAACCTGTTTAATAACTTTAGGAACAACAATAGATTGTTTAACAGGTTCAACATAAACTTCAAATCCACTTTTTGGAACACAGATATGATCAGCAAAACCTTTAGCTATTTCAATTATAACATAAGGATCAAGACCAAAAGTATCACTCAGATTTTTAAACAAATAGAAGTAGAGAAATTCTCTACACATGAATATTCATAATCAAAATATGGCTCATTACCTTTATCAAGATCCCAGTGGCTAGTATTTTCAGAAATAGTCTCCAATAAATTCCATGCTTCTTCTTCAGTGTTATTAGTAAAACTTCCACCAGATGAATTATCCAGAATCTCCTTGTGCTTCATAGGTAGTCTCACATAAAAGTTTATCAATATAAGTTTCCTTGTAAGATCATGACATGGATTCTTGCGAAGGAGTTCCTTTAACCTCCCCCAAGCTTGAGTAATACTCTCTCCCAGATGTGGCCAGAAATTGAATATATAGCAGCGGTTATCATAAGCTTCTTTAGGAGTAAAATATTTAAGAAAGAAAACCTTCCTCAAGATACTCCATTCATTCTGGACCTCTTCATCCAAAGACCTGTACCAATCACGAGCATTACCAGATAAAGACAAATACAATAGCTTCCTTTTTACCTGATCCTCTGAAATACCAGGTAGTCTGAATAAGCCACATATGTCCTCAATTATTTCCATGTGCTCGCGTGCCGACTTAGTTCCATCTCCTGTAAATGGATTTTTCATAACTCTTTTAACATGACCCATGGGAATTTTATATCCCACTTTAGGTATCTCAGGCACAGCAGTTTCAACCACCTTTGCAGTAGTGGCATAAGCACTTTCATATAGAGCAAGATGCAGCGAGGCACGATTCATAAATGCCATAGTAACAATGAGATAAACAGCTTTCAAGTTTCCTTACCAAACTTCTTACCAATAGCGCTACGCTCCCCGGCAACGGCGCCAGAAAAGTATCTTGATGGCTCCCAAGTGCAGGAGATCAATTGTAGTACCTTTCAATTAGAAAAGGTTGTCGAACCCACGAGGAGCTGAAGGTATTGGTTAGTAAGATTGATAAATAAAACAATAAAAGATGCAAGTGTTTTTGGTATTTTGTTGTATAGTTGCAAGCAGATAACAGATAGTAGCAAGTGAAAGCTCTCAAAGAGAGAAAGCCCAATCCTCTTATGTGGCAAGAGGACAAGCTCAAGTGATGTGTAACTTATATGTGGCAAACGTTCCCGAGGGCGGCATGGATGATGCTAGGCATAGAGATTTATTAAACAACACGTTGAATATCTTGTCAAGTTTTAATCTCTTTGGACGGAGCCATAATTAGGTATAGCTAAATAAATAAACTACAACCCCTTATGATGGATCATGTGGCCAAGCAAATGACTGCACAAGAATTATTAAGACCTAAAGTCCCACCATAGCATTACACTCTAAGGTCCCCGATACTAATACCCTCATAATATAACTTCATGACTCGGTCTCAGGTTTACGTGTCCTCCCAAGTCTCCATCAATTCATTACACTACGGTGTTCTCCTATGAGCCCATAAAGGTGAAGTGTTGTGCAGTCGACGTTCGCACAACACCATCATAGAATCACATAAAAGATAAACTCTTGACAAAATACCAACACATGTCATATATAAATCATTGCCAATTCATCCTATGCCCTCAGGAACATACGGGAACTACTCACAACGTGCGAACATGATCATATCAGTGGCATAAGTGGTACAACACAATCTGAAATTATAACTTCACCACCAAATAATGACAAGTACTCAATCACAAACATGAATAGTAGCACAAGACAAGTATCTAGGGTATAGCAACTCTCAAACTGCGAGGGGAACGGAGTGGATCACGGTGATGATGATGGTGATGGTGCTGGTCTTGATGGGGGTGATGATGTAGAGGCCTCCTCCCACGCCAAGGAGGAGAGGTGATGACGATGACGATGATTTCCCCCTTCTCCGGAGTTCCGGAGCAGCAGGATCTGACCCCCTCGGAAGGGATCAGGAGTTTCGCCGCCGCCGCGACCTCGGATGGACTTGGAAAAATTAGGGCGTTACTTTTCGGGCGAGACGAAGGCGTCGATAAAAAGCCCCAGGCGAGGAGGTGCCCGAGGCACCTTTGGGTGGGTCCCACGCGGCCAGGTACATGGGCCGCGTGGGCCACCCCCATTTGGCCCTCGTGGCTCTCCTCTCTTCGGTCTTCTTCCCTCTGCCTTTCTCCCGATGAAAAACTGACGCAGTATTTTTCCTTTTATTATTTGAGTTCCTGTAGCTCCTGAAACATTAAAGACAAGAAAAAGGGGTTTTCTGCCTCCCAGAAATTAAATACCAAAAATAGGGACTTTGTATGAAAGTCCCCAAAATCATCTAAAACATGTAGAAACAATCATATAATCATGCAAATAACATTCTAGTATGATACTAAAAGTTATATAAATGATGATATAAAATGCACGTATCACCCCCCAATACTTTTTGTTTCTTTCGGCGGTGCGTTGCCGAAACTTTGTGACTGTGAAGAATAAAAATTGATCTTGAATTGTTCACGTTCCTCTTCACGTTCCTTCTTATACGACTCATAAGCTTGTATTGCAGCGGGATCATGTGGATTTCTTTCGTATTCCAGGTAAATGGCATTGGCCCTTTTGAAATATGTGATGACCCACAAGTATAGGGGATCACAACAGTCTACGAGGGAAGTAAAACCCAAATGTATTGATTCGACACAAGGGGAGACAAAGAATACTTATAAGTCTTAACAGCGGAGTTGTCAATTCAGCTGCACCTGGAAAAGCACTAGTAACAGGGGTGATGTGAAAGCAGCAGTAATATGAGAGCAATAGTAACAGTAACACAGAAGCAATGGCACCAGAAAATAGTTGTTTGCATGGGGTTGACGGAAAAGCAATGATGATTACAAATGGACCGGGTTCCTAGCTATCTACGCTAGTGGTAACTCTTCAAGAACAAGTGTTGGGTGAACAAATTACAGTTGGGCAATTGACATAATTGAAATAGCATTAAGACAGAACATCCAGTCTATTAATCATGTAGGCATGTTTTCCATATATAGTCATACGTGCTCGCAATGAGAAACTTGCATAACATCTTTTGTCCTACCAGCCCGTTTGCAGCGGGGCCTCAAGAGAAACTACTGGTAATTAAGGTACTCCTTTTAATAGAGCACCGGAGCAAAGCATTAACACTTGGTGAAAACATGTGATCCTCATATCAAAACCATCCCCTCTAGTTATCCCAGTTGCTGTCACTCCGGGGCCTCGGGTTCCGGACAAAGACATGTGCATACAACTTGTAGATACAATCTAAGCAACAATTATAGAGCTTAAATCTAAGATCATGCCACTCGTGCACTAGTGACAAGCATTAAACACAACAAGATTGCAGCAACAATAACTCACAAACTTTAATGAATAGACTGATCATAATGTAACAATTCATCGGATCCCAACAAACACAACACTGATTACATCATATGGATCTCAATCATGTAAGGCAGCTCATGAGATCATTGTATTGAAGTACATGGGAGAGAGAGTACCAACTAGCTACTGCTAGAACCCGTAGTCCATGGGGGAACTACTCACGGGGCATGGTGGAGGCGGTGGCGTCGATGGAGAAGGCTCCGGGGGTCAATCCCCGTCCCGGCAGGGCGCCGGAACAGGAACTTCTGACCCCCGAAACTTGTTTCCGATGGCGGCGGAGCTACGGAACTTTTGTGGAATATGACTCGGCTATTAAGGGTTTTCCAGACGGGAGGAATAAATAGGCGAAAGGGCGGCGTCAGAGGGCGACCGAGGGGCCCACACCACCCCTCGGCGCCGCAGGCAGTGGGACCGCGCCCAGGCATGGTGTGGCCGCCTCCTGGTGCTCCTCCGTCTCCCCTTTGGACTCCGTGTGCGTGTCGGTGAAATAGGGACCTCCGTCGATTTTCGTCCAATTCCGAGAATATTTCCAGAACAGCTTTTCTGGAATACAAAAAACAGCAGAAAACAGGAACTGACACTGTGGCATCTTGTTAATAGGTTAGTCCCAAAAAATGTATAAAAATGATATGAAGTGGATGCAAAACATGTGACAATTGGTATAATATCAAGATGGAACATCAAAAATTATAGATACGTTTGAGACGTATCAGCATCCCCAAGCTTAGTTCCTACTCGTCCTCGAGTAGGTAAACGATAAAACAAAATAATTTTGATGTGACATGCTACCATCATAATCTTGATAAAATAGTATTGTAAGGCACATGTAAATGAATGAAGTGATCCAAGTCAATGGTCTATAGTTTGCTACCAAATAGATAATGAGTAAACAGCTGAATCATACAAGCAAAACTTTCATGAATAGTACTTTGGAGACATTGCATCCACGGTTTACATAAGTGCTAACTCAAAAAGCAATAGTTTCTAGTAAAGGGTATTTAACCAACACAAAGGAAGATTAAAGTTTCAGCATTTGCTTCAGCTTTCTACATATTTATCTCATGGATATTGTAAACACAAAGCAATATAATAAATCCAATATGTAGCATATAACAATTGTTGTACCAAAGTTGACACTAGTGTTTGCTTGTGGAAGATAGAAAGAAGTAGGAAAACTGACTCAACATAAAAGTAAAAGAAAGGCTCTTCGCAGAGGGAAGCAGGGCTTAAATCATGTGCTAGAGCTTTTTAGTTTTTGAAATCATATAGAGAGTAAAAATTAAGTTTTGAGAGGTGTGTTAATTGGTCAACGAATCAGTAGTGGAAAGTACAATATGACCCCGGCCAAACAGACTTTTAAGAGCGGCTCTCATGAAGGACGTTATTTCTACCAGCAAGGCAGATCATCCCTCTTTTCTCGTTTGTTTACACATGCAGATATTTCACTGGTATTATTGCTTGACTGATAAATCAAGGCAAAAATGTGAAGAGAATTAAGCGGTTAAAGTTGTAATTAATTGGGACTGGGCACCCCGTTGCCAGCTCTTTTTGCAAAATTAGTAGATAAGCGGATGTATATGCCGCTAGTCTGATGGTAAAGTCTGCTTGACAAGTGAAATAAAGACATCCACCACGTCCTCATGAGCTTGGTAAACATTGACACAAAAAGGAGTAGTAACAATTTTGAATAGTTTAAAGGTAGCACATGAAAAATTTACTTGGAGTGGCATGGAAATACCACATCTAGGTAGTTATGGTGGACACAGATGGCATGGATTTTGGCTCAAGGATTTGGATGCACGAGAAGCATTCCCTCTCAGCACAGAGTTTAGGCTAGCAAGATTATTTAAGCAAAAAAGATTGTCAGCCGGTACACCAAGTTTTATATGACTAACATATTGCAAAGATTATAAGACTACATACCGTCTTCCTTGTTAACCAAACTCTTTTATTAGAAAATATCTAGACCTTAGAGATACCACCCATGCAAACCAAATTTGAACAAGCTTTACGGTAGTTCTTCACTAATGGGCTTAACTTACATGATGCAAAAATTTAATCATGACCTACTTGTTAACTCAAAACAATTGACAAGTATCAAATTATCCATATTAGTGATCTACAAGAGTATGCAAGTCTTTTCCATTATACCATTTACCACATGCAACATTTTCTGTTCCAACCAAACACCAATCAACTTATTTCAATAACTCTCCAAACAAGTATAAGTGAAGTAAGAGAGTACTTTCTTTAAAAGAACTAATAGCTCTGACAAGAGATACATGAAAACAAGAGCTAAAAGCTTGAACAGCGCTAGATATGAATACTCAACAAATATAAGTGAAGAATAGGAGTATTCTCATGAAAAAGCGGAGCGTGTCTCTCTCCCAATCAAGAATGCTAGGATCCAATCAAGTTGATCACAAAATAAAAATAACATACTGAAAATAAAAGCACACAGACGCTCCAAGAATAGCACATATGATGTGAAAGAATTAAAATATAGTTTCACTAGAGATGAGCTGATAATTTTGACGATGAAGAAGGGATGCCTTGGGCATCCCCAAGCTTAGACGCTTGAGTCTTCTTGAAATATGCTGGGGAGATCCATGGGAGCCTCCCCAAGCTTGAGCTCGTCACTCTTCTTCATCCTATTATATCACTCTTCCCTCTTGACCCTTGAAAACTTCCGCCACACCAAACTCAAAGTAAATCTTATTAGAGGGTTAGTGCACAATCAAAAACTCACATGTTCTGTAAAGACGCAAAATGACCGTTACTTTAAACATTAGCTACTGCCACTGATGTTATGTGAAGCTCTTCCACCCAAAAAAGAATTCCACCCAACACTAGTAAAAGAGAGAATGCAAAATAAAAGACATAATCTGTCTAAAACAGAACAGTCCGCAAAGACGAATTTTTTCGAGGCACTTACGTTGCTCAAATCGAAAAACTTTGAACTAACGAAAGATGCGTACATACATCAGTATTATGAAAAAAAAATTGAAGATTAAATCACATTTCTTTAAATTTATAATTTTCGTACAGTGAACAGCAAAAATCTCTTTCTGCGCAGCAATCAAAATCTAGCACCATCTTATCATTAGAGACTTTTCTTGGCACAACAATACAAAAAAGTAAAGATACAAAGGAGTGCTACAGAAGTAGACAAACACCTTGACTCAATGAAAGAAAAATTGCAGAAATAAAAATAATGGGTTGCCTCCTATAAGCGCTTTTCTTTAACGCCTTTTAGCTAGGCTTGATAGTTTTAATGATGCTCACATAAAAATAGGAAATGAAGCAAAAGGAGCATCAAGAAGCAAATTTGAAACACATTTAAGTCTAACCCACTTCCTATGCATAGGAATCTTGTACACAAATAACTTCAGGACTTTCAACATGAGAGGTGTTTTAGTACCATGAAAATTTCTACAACCATATTTTCCTCTTTCATAATAATTTTCAGTAGCATCATGAACAAACTCAACAATATAACTATCACATAAAGCATGCTTTTCATGATCTACAAACATATAATTTTTATCAAGCTCCAAAATAGTGGGATTAAAACTTTGAAACCCACTTTTAACAATTTTATAACAAGATGATTGATCATTCTTAAGAGGTATGGGACTCCATCTAGATAAAGTCAAGACCTCTCCAATCTCATTTTCAATAGTAGAATACATAATATTATCAAGCAATATAGGACCATCATCTAGAGCTTTGTCATAAACATTTTCTAAACAAACCTCCTTATTACCATGCATTTCGATATCAGGCACAAATAAAGGATTATCATAAGATTTATCAAAATAGCATGGATTATCATAAATAACAGTAGCATAATTATTCTCACAAGTTTTACTCATAGGGAATATTTCAAGAGAATCCACAGGAAAATAACATTCATCCTCCTTTGATAAGCATGGAGGGTGATCAAATAGTGTAAGAGATAAAGAGTTACTCTCATTAGAAGGTAGGCATGGGTAGCTAATCCATTCTTCCTCCTTTTGTTCATCACTCTCCTCCAATGAGATTTCAGTTTCAGCAATTTCTTCTTCCACATGTTCCTGCAAGGCAACGGTTTCTTCTTTTTGAGGATGTCTTTTCTCAAGAAATTTAGTAATATAAGGATTATCATTATAATACTCAAGGCAATATCCAAGCATAGCAAAAGTATCAGATCTATAAGAAGCTTCATCTCGATTTCTAAGCAAAGCTGTAATTTCATAAGCTCCCGTAAATACAAAAAATTCTTCAATTTTCTCAAGGTTGTCAAAGTCATAACATCCTCTAGCATAAGAAGCCAAAGTTTCATTATCATTATAATCACATTGGAAAGGGAGGTGTTTACACTTCCTATAGCAACGAGATTCATTAAAGCACCAAGATTCATCATATGTAGAACACAAGTCTTTAGCAAAATTATTCAGTTTAATTACTTGTAGTGATAGATGCTTCCCTTTTTCAGACCAGTGGTGTTCACTTAATTTATCTAGTTTATCCTTAGTGAGCCATCCAGACAAATAAGATCTAGTTTCCCAGAAAATAGGCATGGCAACAGGTTTTTAGATTTTCGGTTTTCAAATTTTATGGATTTTCGGGTATATAAGAAAAACAAAACTAAACAAAAATAAACTAGACAAAAGTAAACTAGAATAAAATAAACTAAACAAAAGTAAACTAAGCAAAATAATACTAGACAAAAATAAACCAGACAAAACAAAATAAAATAAAAACAGAGAGAGAGGTAGAGTGTACTCCCCAGGTGAACTTATGAGTAGAGCTATGCTCCCCGGCAACGGCGCCAGAAAATAGTCTTGATGACCCACAAGTATAGGGGATCGCAGCAGTCTTCGAGGGAAGTAAAACCCAAATTTATTGATTTGACACAAGGGGAGACAAAGAATACTTATAAGTCTTAACAGCGCAGTTGTCAATTCAGTTGCACCTGGAAAAGCACTAGTAACAGGGGTGATGTGAAAGCAGCAGTAATATGAGAGCAATAGTAACAGTAACACAGAAGCAATGGCACCAGAAAATAGTTGTTTGCGTGGGGTTGACGGAAAAGCAATGATGATTACAGATGGATCGGGGTTCCTAGCTATCTACGCTAGTGGTAACTCTCCAAGAACAAGTGTTGGGTGAACAAATTACAGTTGGGCAATTGACATAATTGAAATAGCATTAAGACAGAACATCCAGTCTATTAATCATGTAGGCATGTTTTCCATATATAGTCATACGTGCTCGCAATGAGAAACTTGCATAACATCTTTTATCCTACCAACCCGTTTGCAGCGGGGCCTCAAGAGAAACTACTGGTAATTAAGGTACTCCTTTTAATAGAGCACCGGAGCAAAGCATTAACACTTGGTGAAAACATGTGATCCTCATATCAAAACCATCCCCTCCAGTTATCCCAGTTGCTGTCACTCCGGGGCCTCGGTTCCGGACAAAGACATGTGCATACAACTTGTAGATACAATCTAAGCAACAATTATAGAGCTTAAATCTAAGATCATACCACTCGTGCACTAGTGACAAGCATTAAACACAACAAGATTGCAGCAACAATAACTCACAAACTTTAATGAATAGACTGATCATAATGTAACAATTCATCGGATCTCAACAAACACAACACCGATTACATCATATGGATCTCAATCATGTAAGGCAGCTCATGAGATCATTGTATTGAAGTACATGGGAGAGAGAGTACCAACTAGCTACTGCTAGAACCCGTAGTCCATGGGGGAACTACTCACGGAGCATGGTGGAGGCGGTGGCGTCGATGGAGAAGGCTCCGGGGGCCAATCCCCGTCCCGGCAGGGCGCCGGAACAGGAACTTCTGACCCCCGAAACTTGTTTTCGATGGCGGCGAAGCTACGGAATTTTTTGTGGAATATGACTCGGGTATTAAGGGTTTTCCAGACGGGAGGAATAAATAGGCGAAAGGGCGTCAGAGGGCGACCGAGGGGCCCACACCACCCCTCGGCGCCGCAGGCTGTGGGACCGCGCCCAGGCATGGTGTGGCCGCCTCCTGGTGCTCCTCCGTCTCCCCTTTGGACTTCGTGTACGTTTCGGTGAAATAGGAACCTCCGTTGATTTTCGTCCAATTCCGAGAATATTTCCAGAACAACTTTTCTGGAATACAAAAACAGCAGAAAACAGGAACTGGCACTGTGGCATCTTGTTAATAGGTTAGTCCCAAAAAAATGTATAAAAATGATATGAAGTGGATGCAAAACATGTAACAATTGGTATAATATCAACATGGAACATCAAAAATTATAGATACGTTTGAGACGTATCAATATGCTACACGTTTTTCCTTCCAATCATCAAATTCATATGCGTCGGTAGAATATGAAGGCACATGTGCTCCTGTTAAATTTTCACATATTCGGCTATGGCCACTTCGAAAGTGCGAAGCTGAATTATGTATCTCACTAGTTGCACATGTAGCTGAAACATTAGTAACATAAGGTGTAGGATATGACGGTTGAGAGCAATTGGTCAAATATCTAGTGGTAGCATGTCCAATTTCTTTATTCATCGGCATATTTGAAGGTAAACTAACATATTGCGACTTACTTGCCGATGTATAAAAAGGTGAAACACTTTCTTGTATGATATTAAAATTTCTAACATTGGGTGTTTCATATGAATTAACCGAACTCGTCACATTATTCATCGGCATATGGGTTTGTGGGGTTGCCGATGCATGAGAGTTCGAATACACATGTTGCATGTTGCTAAAACAAGGTGAAGCATGGAGATTATTTTGCATCGGCTTTTGCACATAGTAAGAACTAGGGCTAGCCGATACAGTACTCATATCAAAAGATCTAGAAACATCAATGTAAGAGTAATTTGAATCTACATAAGGATATTGAGGATTCATGTTACCGATGTAGATTGCAATCTCTTGATGGCGCTCTCTTCACAGTAAGAACGGGTTGGAGACCGTTCGAAGCTTCGTGTCCCCAGCGGAGTCGCCAAAAAGTGTGTTGACACATGAACACGTCACGTGTACCCGCGGCGCCGAGGGAGATGCTCCGCAACTCACTCCGCGGGAGGCTCGCCGGAAGCGCGATACGCAAGACAATCCGGCGGGCGCTTTTGTAGACCCGAAACCCTGCCCTCCCGGGAGGGACCCCGTCAGGGCTCGCGGCGGCTATGGGCTGCCCTAGGTCGGCCTGACTGCCCCTAGAGCCTCGTGGATTCGCAGCCCTCCAATGTTGAAGAACGGCGAAGAACGAGAAGAAAGATACAAGGGAGAGGGATAAAAAGTAGATGAACATGAAAAATTAGTAGATGTGTTTGTTCGATTGGATTTGGATCAATCAGCCGTCACCCCTCACGTATATACGAGGCGGTTGGACTTCCCGTGCAAGAAACGGCTTGGATTCACGTCCAAAACCCTAATCTGGGTCGAATTCGGATGGACTGGACCAAACCTTCCAAAACTGTTCGGTCTGCGCCTTGCGGGTCGTTTTTGAGGCAGTAAACTACTCCATATCGAAATCTTGTAAAAGAGAAGTTGTTTGTCTTGAAAAGACGAAGAACTTTCATGTTATGTGCTTTTTCATTTGACTTCATCTGGACCCTTTAAATTCAGTCGGTAGCAATTCGACTCATTTTTAGCCTTTCCGAATTGCGCTCACCCGAGGGCAGAGGGTGTCTATGGTAGGGCGACCCGCCTATGCTTAGCGTCCCTGCCTGCTCGCCCGAGGACAGAGCATGTCTATGGTTATGTGTCCACAGTATTTTAGCTTAACAAGTTGCATATGACCTCGGATTGAGATGATCCAAAAACCAAAATTGGTTGTCTCGATGATACGCACAACTATCGTTCACATTATATTTTTATCTGAGCTCATCTTGGTGGCACCTCTTTGTAAGCCAAAATTGGTCGTCAACACTTTTATTGAGAGAATAAAGTTATAGTTTTGTGGTTATGAGAAGTGGTCGGAGTCCCTCCGATGTCACAGTAACAACTCCGGAGTAATTCGGAGGTGTTCCGGTGAAGTTATCAAGAGAGGGAAATAATGCCGGTATAGGGCAAAATATCCCAAGAGAGAAATATGGCGAACATGAGATGTTCCGGGATGCCGGGAAGTGTTTCCAACATCAGTGGATAGAGTCGATGATTTTATCTAAAGAGTATATATGGTTCCGGACGAGTTTCAGAGGTTTGCCGTTAAGGGGGGAAAGTGCCGGAGGAAGAAAGTGGGAGCCCCAGGGGCCGAACCACACCTGGTGTGGGTCGGCCGGCTGGGCCCCACCTTCCTGGCCAGTGCACCACCTCCTCCCCTTCTCTTTCCTTGTTTGATTTGGAGATTTAAAGGAGTCCGAATTGGAAAAGGAAAGAATAAAGGAAAAAAGGCAAAAAGATAAAAGGGAAGGGAGGAACTCCTTGTTGGACAAGGACACCCCTCCCCAAACCGACTTGGGAGAGGGACCGGCCTCCCTAGGGTCAGCGCACCCAGGGGAGGGCATTGCCCCTCCCCCAAGCACCTCCTCCCCTTGCTCCCCTTTATATACTCCACCCCCTCCCACAAGGAGGACATCCAAGATTTTGTGCAAGTTCCTCTCTCTTGAGATATTGTGCAATTAGACAATGCTCTAATTAGACGGCGCTCTAGTTAGACTTTGATCTAATCTCTCTCTAGTAGATCTCATGTGTTGAGAATTAGATCTCCCTAGTCTCATATAGATCTAATCAAGTTCGATTAGTTCTACCACCTAAACTACGCCGAAAAGCGGTCACTCTTCGTTGGTGCTAGTAGCTCTAGGCAGTGAACGTGCTGACGGATTGGCGCGGCGTACGTGTGGATACTGTTAGAGCGGGGTTGCGCAAGTAGTTCCTCGACGATGAACCGGCAACAATCTCACCTCCCGGCAAGGACGTGAGATTCTTCATCAGGCTTCACTGACTTCTACTTCGACAAACACAAGATCTTCCGCAGCGGTGTTTGTAAGTATCTAGATCTAGCATTATGGGGTGTAGCATATCTTCGTAGAATAGATCTTTGGTGACAAGGTTACGGAAAATTTTAAAGTTTTACCCGCAACCCAATAGTGGTATCAGAGCCGATCTATGCGTAGATATGATTTGATATAGAGCACAAGTTGGTGCGGGATTGCATAGTTCATGCATTAAGTTTATTTTAGTTGCTTCCCAATAAGTTATACTTCATATTCCATCGCGGCATAGGCAAGATCTTACGAACTTCTGTCAATCCATGGACCTTCCGGCTGCTCCTAGTATGCCTGTCGGCGCCAACGAAGTGCTTCATTAGCTTCGGGTCTATACCTATAGTTGTGGACGTTGTTGTATAACGGACAGGGCATGAGGGTTGGACGCCTCACGGGGGTCACACGCACATGTGATCGTTTAGATTGGGGTTCGCAACGTTTTCGTAATGTTAGGATCTCACTCACCCCGCAAAGCTAATCTAGCAACTAGCCTAAACGTGCTTCAGTTTGTAGGTAGTGACGGTTCTTCCGTAGATCCTACAAGGCCACGTAAAACTTGCAAACAAACATTAGAATCGTCTAATTGGTTTTGTAGGATTGTGTGCATGTGTTTTGGTATAGCTATTTTGTTACGATGTTTTAACATGATGGGCGAATCCAAAACAATTGTTCGAGTTCGTCATCGACAAACAAGTGAAGAAGAGTTCATCGCATGGACCGGGAGGAGGCGTCGGCAGGTGAGCCGACGACAAGTACTTGGCGAGTTTTCGGCTACGGCAATTTTTCTTCGTGAATTTTGTTGTGACCGGGAATTACGAAGATGGTGGATCCTCGAGGACGAGCGTCAAGAACTTCTGGAGAATAACAAAGGCTATACCAGAGCACATGAATTTTTATTTATTGCCTGTGATGTTTATCCTTTGTTGTTTGCACCTTGATTGTGCAGTAGTTGTTTATTAGGGTGAATCATCAAGTAAAATATAAGCAGATCGTGTTCTTCCAACCGTGGCACCGTCAAACCAGGCGCTTGTTCCCGGGCGCCGTGTACCCACGAGTCACGCGGGCCAAGGGTTTGGGAGGCAGGCGCGAACTGTTCCAGCAGCATCATCGGTTGGTTGTCTTGAAGTCCTAGCATAACAAGTTATGAGTTCTGAACACGCACGTCGAAAGACGAACAGGAGTTGTAGCTATTACAACTAGCATGGTGCCTACCGGTCGTCCACGGATCATGCTATGTATCCATACTTGGTTCGTCGGGTTATCGGGTCCTGAATCACTTAGCGCCAATCGCGAGGATTATTGGGCTTAGTGGGAGCATATCTTATATTCAATTTTTAATTGAGTTAAAGTAGTGCATCAAAATTAGTAATAAACTATGAGTCTAAATAAACTTGTTTTTGTTGTAGAAAATGGACCACTTTGAAAAGTACCATTTCAATCTGATGTTGAGTCGTACCCCGTTAGCTTCAAATGGAAACAACTTTGGAGATTGGTTTCACCACATGATGGAGGTTCTTAGGAACACCAAGAAGGAACATGTCTTAAGTCCCATGCATCCAAATTATGCTCATGACGGGCATCATTTGTTATGCGATGAGTGCATTGTCAAGGAGCTCATGCATGCTTGCATTGATACAGAGTTGGTTGATCGTTTTCAAAACCTTAGACCCTTCCGTCTCATGGAAGAACTGAGGGCTCTATTCATAAGTCAAGTAAGCGCCGAGCGTTTCAGTCTGGTTAATGAACTGATGGGGAGTCAACTTGGAGCGGGTGAATCCATCCAGTTGTTCGAAATCAGGATGACTAGGCTGGAGGGAAGACTTAGAGAGATTGGTTTTCCAATTTCTCATGAGTTCTTCAGTGACATTGTACTGGGAGCACTACCACCAGAGTATGAAGTCGTGGTTGCTTTGTACAACCGCATTTCGGATGAGTGGCCGGTGCAGATGTTGTTTACCTTACTCAAGGAAGCAGAAGCAGACATCCGTGAAGGGGACATGACATGGTCCAGGATAGGTATAAGAGTTATACACAGTTTATTGACATATATTCAGCAACTGGAGTCAATAAGTATGAGATACTAATTGATGCTCAAACTTGCACCAGTGGCAGGTACTTTAGAAGGAGCAAGTGCTATAAAGAAAAGGAAGTTCTGGGATGATGTTGGAGATATACTTGGAGGTATAGCTTAAGCATCTCGGAGCGTGGAAGAAGCACAGTGGAAGATCACATTTTATGCAAAGTGACCACTACTTCATCTACAAGTCCAAGTCAATGAAGGAGATGTACACTAGGACATTAAATAAGAGTTATTTTCAGTTCGATCATTTTGTAATGAATATTTTGAGATTCTGGAACAAAGTTATGTTCGAATATTAAAGTATGTGTGGGATTTCACATTTTGTGAATTTAGTTTATGATGATCTTCTTTATTGTAATATGTCTTTAATTTAGTTTTGTTAATTGTTAAATGTTTTGATTCAAAATATCATTTAAAGTTTTGAATGATGTTTGATTTTGATTTAGTCTTTGAGTTTTGGAAGAAGCTTTTCGTTGGTTCTCTTTTGAGACTCTTAAAGTTATTCCAAGATGAAATAGACAAAACTAAAAATTCACAAAGTGCTAGACACTTGAACAATTCAAAATTTATGGAGTGCTAGGCACTTAATAAAAATCGAAGTCCACAAATACTAGGTATTTGGTAAAATTCGAAATTGGCAAAAGTGCTAGGCACTAGTGAATTTCAGAAATTACATAAAGGTGTGGATACTTCCCATTAATTAAATTCTATTGAAGATTTAATATGAAAATGCATATTAATGAAATAGAGTTGATGAAATTATTGAAGTTGCAATGTTTCATAAAATTAAGTGGGAGCATGTGTGAATCAAAATTAGAGATCAAAGAAATTTGATAAAGTTAAAGAAGGCTTAATAAAATGTATTATAACATAATTGACAAAAGAAAGTTTTCTTAGCCACATTACTCATGATTAATTTTGGTAATTCAAAATTGTCATGATAATGAAATCTTTTGTGAGACAAAGATTACTAAAATTGTTATAATAATTATGTCCAAGTGTCTTGTTGTGTGAGATGTGAAATACTTCAAATTACCCCTAAAGTAAATAGATTATTTTGTTTGTATCCAAGGGAAACTAAATCAATTTTAACTTATTTTGATCAAAAGTTCCAAGTTTTCAGTTTTGAATCTAAGTATGGATTCAAATTGAATATATAAGTTTTGCATAAAGGTAAAGTCCAAAGTATTATATTGGCGGTTGTTTTCCACACATAATTCTAAATGCTTGTTGACTTTAGAATTGGAGAAAAGTGTCTTCTTATGAAGAGAAAGTGGAAATCAAAATACTAAATTAAGACTGGGAGTCTTTGGACAAGTGTTAGAATGAAAGAAGTAACATGCAAATGTTTCCATGTCATTACTTTGTCCAGGAATACATGTATGGTATACATGATTCGAATTAAGTATTAAGATGATTGCCATGTGAAGAATTTAATGATTAAATCACCTAGTGGTTGAATTATTAAAATGTCCAGGAACATGATTAAAAGCAAAACAATTACAAACAGAATAAAGAATACTCATAAATGACGGTATATGTCATAAAGGAGTCCAAGAAAAATTCATGTAGCTCCAAGCGTTAATCTTGAGAGTAGTTTGGACGTGATGTGAAATCACTGGGCATGAAAGTTTCATAAATAAAGGACATATGTGAATATCTAATATTCATAGAGCTAGTCTTGACTAAAATTGTTTTATCAAGGACGAATAAATGATAGTGACAAGTTGCAAAACTTATCATATCAATTGCTTGATGATGTTATTGGACTGAAGTAGCAAAGTTAATTGCTAAGAATAATTCATTTGGATTATGAGAATAATCTAGATAATTATATTATGAGTGTTTGAAGTCGATCGTATTAATGAATCAAGAATTTCATTCTTTTTCATTATATAATTCGAATGGACTTAAAAGTCAGTGGGAACTGATATTATATTTGTTGAATAAGGCTAGGCCGAATTCAAAAATGTATATCTTGTGAAAAATATAGATTTAAAAGAGTTTTAAATAAAAGGTCGGAAAGTGTCTTATTAAAATTTTGTCTATGAGATAGATTAAAAATTTAATAAACATGAGTATGAATGTGCTAAGTACAATTCTGAAAGGTCATTCGAATTGTGTCTTGAGTCAAAGAAATTTGATCAAGAACTCATAGCGTGATATTTGCAAGATACATTGACCTTCGTAGTCAATGATGAGCGAATAGAGAGGAATAAGATCAAATCATATTTAATGTGATTTTGCTTATCTCGTTGCTATAAATAGTACATAAAGCCGGAAAGTTTCCAAAGTGCTAAAATTTATTTGGCCACCGGCAATTAGAGAAATACTTGGTAATAGTTTTCTCATAAAGGCAGTTAATCAAAAGGTTGTGAATGACACTAAAAGGTTATTGTATTGAGATGTTTCTCATACATGTTAAAGAGACCTAATAGTGGGATTTACAAAAGAATAACGACTTAGTAGATTTTGTAAAGCTTCAAATAGTGTATATAGAGAAGTTCCTCATATACGTATTTGTAGTGGAATTATGAAATCAAATCTTAATTGATTTAATCCGAGAAATGCAATTTTCAAATGATAAATACTGGTGTTTTGATTCTATCAAATCATAAGTATATTATGAGTGGATTCTACAACATATATAGATTTTCTATAAATGATAGTTGCATCATTGATGTGAGACGTCATGATAGCAAGTTATTGGATAAGTCATTGACTTGGTAAGGTTTCAACAGACGGTATGATAATTTCATTCGGAGATGCTTGAAATTATTAATGCTACTACGGAACCGGATAGGCCGAAATCCAATTCCTAGTATATCCGACTTTACATTGTCATGTTTGATGTGTGAGGAGTTAAATAAGTTTATGTATTTTGATTGGATCAAAATTATGGACACAGTCTCAGAGTGCGTGCGAAAGCGTGAGTGGCACCTTAGTTCCATTTGGTGTCATGTCATCATGCTAACTAGAATCATTATTGAATCTAGTGCAAGTAGGAGACTGTTGGAGATATGCCCTAGAGACAATAATAATTTAGTTATTATTTATCTCCAAGTTTATTATTAATGTTTATATCTTTATGCTATAACTGTATTGGGCACTTGAATGCGAATACAAAGTATTCAAGAGGAAAACCTCCAATACAGGTGTAGAGATACGAACAAGTAAAAGTGTTCCTGGTCTTGTCTCTAAGACTAGCATATCTTGTTGTTTGATGATCATGTTTTCCTGATCATGGACTTTGTATAAGTCACACAACTATAGGAGTTTGTTGTCGGAATGACAATAGTACTGAACCGACCCATTGTATGATCTTGCTAAGAGACTAATCGTCAACGATGAAGGTAGAAATTGATCATATGTTTAGTTTTCATTAGCTGTATTCCTATACCATGAGAATATCTGGTGACCGCTTATTCGACACTCATGCTTTGATTGTCACCTAACGTCTTGCCATAACTGGGGACCATAACGGTGGCTTTTGGATGTGAACTAGAATAATGTATTGGAACAGAGATTATTCAAAATGGTACTTACTCCTCCAGGCGATGGAGAGATACATCCTCTAGGCCATCTCAGTATTATTATTGTCACCCAATCGTCTGGCCAGACAAAGTGTGATTTATCACGGGACAATGAAAATACGGAATGAGAAAAGAGAATGATATTGGTACGAGAATTATATGTGTTATGATCAAAGGGTTTGATCACACTAGAGCACATTGTCTCAATCTCGAGATATCATTGGTATCGTGTACGTAAGGGGATTAGCGTAATGAGAAACACACAGATTCTGTCGTTCACTCGTGAACACATAGGAGCTAGTACGGCCGTCCCAATGCTAGTTATTGTCTGGTAAGCTCCCGGACATGTCTATGTGTTACCGAACCTTCCAGGTCACACACTTAAGATGTGAGTCAATCTTTTATTGAGAGAATAAAATTGTGGTTTTGTGGTTATGAGAAGTGGTCGTAGTCCCTCCGATGTCACATGAACAACTCCGGAGTAATTCGGAGGTGTTCCGGTGAAGTTATCATGAGAGGGAAATAATGCCGGTATAGGGCAGAATTTCCCAAGAGAGAAATATGGCGAACATGAGATGTTCCGGGATGCCGAGAAGTGTTTCCAACATCAGTGGATAGAGTCGATGATTTTATCTAAATAGTATACTAGGAAACGTGCCCGTGCGTTGCAACGGGAAAAAATAATGCTTCGTGGAGGCACACAAAGCTTATCAAAGTTTTTTGTTACCCCACATTTAAACATAATTCACGAGCATAGGAAAAAACTGCCACAATACTCTCTGACTCATCGTATGGTCTAGGATTGATTTTCCCCAAAGAAAAGAAATATAATCTGAACAGATAAATTTCAAACTTAAGAACATTTACAATATGGTGCAAACTATAGCAATGGTCAACTTTTGTATTCTCTTATTGTACTTTTTTCTCCTTGGATAGAAAAACATAAGAAGACATGTAATATTGTGCACATTGTAGCATGCACTAATTTTAGATTATTCCAGGTGCATCCGTTGAAAAAAAGGTATTATGTTACAAGTTGTAGCAATAGTCTAATTTAGACTTGTCTAGGAGGGGAATGCAACTGGATGTGATCCGAAAAAAAAGTAGCTCAAAATCCTCAGATATATGGCTCGAAGTACCAGAGCTAGCAGATTGTTTTGTCAGGATCCAGACTAATATGTGCGCTGCAAGCCAATCAATCGTAGTTCACATGTAAGCTAAACACCAGCGATTGCTCACTCAAGCATCCTGACACAACCAGCGACATGTGGACGGTCACGTTGACGTGCTGATCAAACCTCCAGGCATTGGAAGCGCCGAGTGCAGCACGTCTGTCCAGTTCGTCGCGGGGAGCACTATGACAGCGATGTTTCCACTGGCCGATGGTCTCCTCCATCGAACAGGTTGTTCCCCCTGGACGCACCCACGTGAACGAAGAGCTCGACGACCGACGCGGCGCCGTTGAAGAACGGTACCTCGGCCTCCCGCGATGGCGTGGGCGAGCAGCGTTTTCCTGGTCCTCTTCCAGCTTGAGCTTGGCCTGGTCGATGCCGGCGACGTCCTAGAAGCTGGACATCTCCTGGAACGTACATGCTCTTGGAGCGCCAGAGGTCAATGCGTCCGTCCAGCCTGCCGTCCTCGGAAACTCGTTATAGTCACTGGACGCCCGCCGCCGTCGTGGACGTCGACGCACGCGGAGGAGGTCTTGGTCGTGGTGAGCAGGGTGTCGGCGAAGGGTTCGCAGTGATCAGAGACGCCTGGGTCTGGGGTTGCGGGGCCATGCTCGCCGTTGAGGACGTATTAGAGGTAGCCATCGACCATCATCCTCTCTACCGCCGCTGTCTATTTCTCCGCTTCTCACTCTGTTCTCGGGTCCGGTGGGAGCCAGCCATCGTCGTATCTGCCTCTGCCGCCGACGACCTAGGAAACGACAGAAACCTTGGCAACGACACGAGCAGTGATATCGACGGAGTCGTGCGAGCGTCTCCTCCGAGACATCGCCTGGTCTCGGCGAGATCGTTTCCAATCTCTGGCCCGCGTGAGCAATATGTCGCTTGCACGAGTTGCGTGCGCGTCTCCTCCGATCTATATATAGGGAGCAGGCCTATGGCGGTGCGTGTGTACCGTGTCCGTCTTGGACTCAAATTTAACTTACCTGAACACGACCATCGATCGGAAAAAGGAGTCGATCTCGCGACTCGCGTCTTGCGTGGTTTTGTTTTTCCTATCGAACCGTTTTTCTGACTTACCGGTGGCACGGGTGGGTAATTAGTTAAAACTTTAGGGGTATTTTGAACGACGTACGAGAAGAAGCCTTAATGCTTTTATTATTAGGTATAGATATGGTTCCAGACGAGTTTCGGAGGTTTGCCATTAAGGGGGAGAAGTGCCGGAGGAAGAAAGGGGGAGCCCCAGGGGCCGAACCACACCTGGTGTGGGTCGGCCGGCGCACCACCTCCTCCCCTTCTCTTTGCTTGTTTCATTTGGAGATTTAAAGGAGTCCGAATTGGAAAAGGAAAGAATAAAGGAAAAAGGCAAAAAGATAAAAGGGAAGGGAGGGAGTCCTTGTTGGACAAGGACTCCCCTCCCCAAACCGACTTGGGAGAGGGGCCGGCCTCCCAAGGGTCGACGCACCAAGGGGAGGGCTTTGCCCCTCCCCCAAGCACCTCCTCCCCTTCCTCCCCTTTATATACTCCACTGATGCGGGTAGGTCCCGATTTTCACGGATTTGGACGGAGGGAAGGATGAACACGAAGAACACGCGGAGAACGAAGAACACAAAAGAGGGGAAATCAAACACACAAGGGTAAATAGCAAGTAGCAACCCGGCAAGACTCGATTGGTAACAAATCCCCGAGGGCAGCCCCCAATCCTCCTCTCCCAAGCACACCTTACTCTTAGGATTGTTTGTCCAATTGGTCAATCCAACCAACCCAATCTAGCCACTCAAAGAGGGAAGATTAGCAAGTAATCGCAACTACAAGCGGAAGCCTTGGTATCCACGCAGGGATCTTCTCCTCAAGAGGAGGCCTTGGTTCATCTCCACATGTGGAGGCCTTGAATCATCTCCAAAGGAGGAAAGAGACACTTTGAGAAGAAGGAGCAAGGCTCTACTTTAGTTCCCAAATCATAGTCTAACCCTAGATCTAGTCCAAGGGGTGCCTTAAATAGTCTAGATCCAAAACGAGGCGAAGGGATAAGGTTGCACAGCAGATCTGGTGGAGAAGTTCCCGCACTGGCGGTAGTACCGCTGGGATAGCCGGTGGTACCGCCAGCGCGGGCGAGCTTCGATTCATCCCACGCCCCCGGTACCGTCCAGTACCGCCGCCGGTACCGCTGGCGATACCGGGTAAGGGGTCCGACAGAGGGTTTTGGCGGTAGCACGTGGCGGTAGCGAGCGCTGCCGCTGAGGTGGGTGCGCATCCTTCCCACGCTCGCGGTACCGGCCGGTACCGCTGGCGATACCGCTGGAGGTACCGCTGGCGTGGGGTGGTTCCAGCTGACTGGGCCAGTGGCGGTAGTACCGCTTATCCCAGCGGTAGTACCGCCGCCTGGGAGGTTCTTCTCCATCTTCTCTTCTTCCTCTTCATCGCCTTGACTCGATCCTTGTCCATCTTCATGCGTCGCCTCTTGGCCATCTTCATAGGGGTCTTCAGGTCCACCATAGCTGAGCACACACAAGGTATCGGAATGAAGTAGCAACCCATTCAAAGGAGTGTCGAGATCACACATAGATAGGAGTGAATTCACCTTATCATGGAGAGCTTTGACTCTTGCTCTTGTCAATGGGCCATTTGATGGTGTTGGTGTTGTATGCCTAGGTTGCACTACATCATCTCCTCCCCCCCCCCCCCCCTTGGAAAAGAGTCGTCCTCGACTCTTCGTCCGCATCATCACTTGGGTTTCCAAAGTAAGGTGAGATATCGGCAACGTTGAAGGTGTCATGAACGCCGTACTTGGACTTGGATATGTCGATCTTGTATGCATTGTCGTTGATGCGCTTGATAACCTTGAAAGGGCCATCTCCTCTTGGCGCGAGCTTAGATTTTCTCTCATCGGGAAGCGGTCCTTGCGTAGATGTAGCCAAACAAGGTCTCCTTCTTCAAAGATCATGGGCGCTTGTTCTTGTTCATCTTCGTAGTATGGTCTTCGTTGTGCTTCTCAAGCGTGGCCCTTGTGTCTTCGTGTAGTTTCTTCATATAAGCGGCACGCTTGTCAAAGTCCATGTTGACTTGCTCACGGAGTGGAAGTGGCAGCATGTCGAGCACGGTGTAGGGGTTGTAGCCATAGACGACCTCAAAGGGTGTTCTCTTTGTTGCGCGATGTAGTGCTTGATTGTAGGCGAACTCGGCGTGTGGGATGCACTCTTCCCAATTCTTCAAGTTAGGCTTGATCAACACACGAAGGAGAGTGGAAAGGCTTCGGTTCACCACTTCGGTTTGGCCATCGGTTTGAGGGTGGTATGCGGTGGAGAATAGTTGCTTGATTCCCATCATGGCCATCAAAGTCTTCCAAAAATAGCTCACGAACTTGGTGTCACGATCCGACACAATGGTCTTGGGCACTCCATGAAGGCATACGATTTCCCTGAAAAACAAAGTAGCAATGTGTGAAGCATCGTCGCTCTTGTTGCAAGGTATAAAGTGTGCCATTTTAGAGAAGCGATCAATGACGACAAAGATGGAATCTTTGTTTGTTTTAGTGCGTGGGAGTCCTAAGACAAAATCCATAGCTATATCGGACCATGGGTGATGTGGAATATGCAAAGGTGTGTATAAACCATGAGAGTTTAGAGTAGACTTAGCTTTGAGACATGTTGAACATCGTCGCACCAAGCGGTTCACATCCCGGTACATCCTTGGCCAATAGTATTTTGTGGAGAGCATCGCAAAGGTCTTGTCACGTCCAAAATGACCCATGAGTGATCCTCCATGAGATTCCTTCAAAAGGATCAAACGAAGCGAAGACTCGGTATACATAGTTTGTTAGCCTTAAACAAGAAACCTTTGTGCAAATAGAAATCGCCAATTCCTTTATGCTCCGAACATTGAGCGAAAATGTCTCCAAAGAAAGCATCGGTAGCATACAACTCTTTAATCTCATCCAAACCCAAGACACTAATGTCAATACGTGTAAGTAGGTTGGCCTTGCGGGATAGAGCATCCGCGACCACATTGTCTTTACCTTTCTTGTATTTGATTACAAAAGTGAAAGACTCAATAAACTCAACCCACTTAGCATGTCTTTTGTTCAAGTTTGTTTGACTTTTCAAATATTTCAAGGATTCATGGTCGGAATGAATGACAAATTCCTTAGGACGAAGGTAATGTTGCCACACATCCAAAACATGAACCAAAGCAAATAACTCTTTGTCATAAATGGGGTAATTCAAGCGAGCTCCATCTAGTTTTTCACTATGGTATGCGATGGGTCTACCATTTTGCATAAGCACTCCACCAATGCCCAATCCACTTGCATCGCATTCAATCTCAAATGTCTTAGAGAAATCCGGAAGGGCAAGGAGTGGTGCTTCGGTTAATAACCGTTTAAGCTCATTGAAAGAAAAATCATGTGCATTGCCCCAAATGAAAGGTACATTCTTCTTTGTAAGTTCATGGAGGGGGCAAGCAATTGTGGAAAAATCCTTGATGAAACGGCGGTAAAATCCAGCAAAACCAAGAAAACGTCTCAACTCCTCAAGTGATGTCGGAAAAGGCCAAGTCTGAATTGCTTGTATCTTTGCTTCATCGACTTCGACTCCATCCGAAGAAACAACAAAACCCAAGAAAACAAGTTTGTTGGTGGCAAAAGTGCACTTAGAAAGATTTGCATAAAGCTTTTCATTGCGAAGAACCAACAAAACTTGAGCAACATGAGAAGTGTGCTCTTCCAAAGATTTGCTATAATAAGGATGTCGTCAAAGTATACCACAACAAATTTGCCAATAAAAGGACGCAAAACATGATTCATGAGACGCATAAAAGTAGAAGGTGCATTGGAAAGACCAAATGGCATGACGACCACTCATAAAGACCAAGCTAGTTTTAAATGCGGTCTTCCATTCATCACCTTCACACATGCGTATTTGGTGATATCCACTCTTAAGATCAATTTTGGAGAATATAGCGGAACCACAAAGCTCATCGAGCATATCATCAAGGCGAGGGATAGGATGGCGATACCGAACGGTGATGGCGTTGATGGGGCGACAATCCATGCAAAGGCGAAGAGTGTTGTCGTGCTTGGGTACCAAGATGACGGGCACGGCACACGGACTCAAGCTCTCGCGGATGTGTCCCATGGCAAGAAGTTCTTGTATTTGCCGCTCGATCTCCTTTGTTTCTTCGGGGTTGGTGCGGTAAGGAGCGCGGTTTGGTAGCGGTGCGCCGGGAACAAGGTCGATGCGGTGCTCGATTCCGCGTAGAGGAGGTAGTCCCGGGGCACATCTTGAGGGAAAACATCTTCAAAGTCCTTCAAAAGAGACAACAAAGAAGGAGGAAGGTTTGTGAAAGTGTTAGTCATAGAAACTTCACCCTTGCATATGAGCACATAGTGGAGGGTGGATGGGTTCTCTCTCAACTCCCTCATTTCTCTCTTTGTGGCAAATAGTGTAAGTTTTGTGGGAACTCTCTTGGAAGTATCACTCTCATTTGGCTTGTGGCTCTCACTCACTTTATGGTGGATCTCTCGCTCACCACTCATCTCACTAGAAGCTTTCTCTCGCACCGCCCTTTCTTGTGCGGTTGGATGGCGCCTATGGTCATTTGGATGGTTAAAGTCATGTTGAGCCCTTGCTATTGACTTCGCATTTTCGGCAATGACTTGACTTGGTGACATGGGACGAAGGACGAAGGTCTTGTCGTTGTTCTTGAAGCTATAGTAATTTGTCTTCCATCATGCATAGCACCCTTGTCAAATTGCCATGGACGTCCAAGAAGTAAGTGACAAACGGTCATAGGCACAACATCACAATCAACCGTATCTTCATAGGCTCCGATCTTGAAGGACACTTGCACCATGTGTTGAATCTTGACGGCTCCGGAATCACTTAACCATTGGACATGGTATGGATGTGGGTGCTTCTTGAACTTCAAGTCGAGCTTATCACAAAGTTCTTTGCTCGCTAGGTTGTGGCAACTTCCACCATCTATGATGACCTTGACGGACTTTCCATTGACTCCCGCTTGTGAAACAAGTTGCATCTTTGGTCTTCTTCCACTTGAACATTGGTGGTTAGCTCTTGCCACAACCAAGGAAGGGTTGTTGTCGCCATCACAATAGATCTCACTTTCTTCTTCTTGAGCACTTTGCATTGTGGCGACCTTGTTCAAAGCATTGTACTCATCTTCACTCATAGATTCATACTCTCCCATGTCATTGATGATCATGACCTTCTTGTTGGTGCACTCAAAAGATTTGTGCCCTTGTCCGCCGCACTTGTAACATTGCAAGAGTCTTGTGCCGGACGAAGATCCTTGAGGCGCCTTGGAGGAGGGAGGTACTTTCTTGAAAGGTTGAGGCGCTTGAGGTGTCGAAGTAGAGACTCTTGGAGGACCTCGAGTGTTCGCTTGAGGAAGAGCTTGTGAAGGTGTAGGAGTTGACGAAGAAGGCTTGTTGGCGTAGAATGCCTTTGTCTTGAGGTATTTGAGCTCTTCAAGCACGTGGCGCTCGGCCTTGGAAGCTTGATGTACTAGCTCAACCAAAGAGGCATATGGTTGGAACTCCACGATCTTCTTGATGGATAGTTGAGGCCATTCATGAAACGAGCCATGGATTGCTCTTCGTACTCGTTGACATTGGCTCTCATCATGGAGATTTCCATCTCCTTGTAGTACTCGTCAACCGACTTCAAACCTTGCTTCAACTCTTGCAACTTCTTGTATAAGTCTCTAGTGTAATGGCTTGGCACGAAGCGCTTGTTGTTTCTTTCATTTCAACCCAAGTGTCAATTGGTTGTTGGTGGTTAGCGACACGAGCATCTTGTAGTTGTTCCCACCACAAGAGAGCATACTCTTCAAACTCCATCGAGGCTAAGGCAACCTTCTTGTTGTCGGAGAAGCGTTGCACACGGAAGATCTTGTCAACCTTGAGTACCCATGAGAAGTAAGCTTCCGGATCACTTGTGCCGTAGAACTTGGGTATGTCAAAGCGGACGTTGGTCAAGTCATCATAGTCGTCACGTGGCCACCACGTGGGAATGCACGTCCACGTCTCCTTCGGTTGAGTCCATCACCATTGTGTTGGCTTGACTCGTTATCACTTGACATTGACTCGGAACGTTGGTGTTGGTGACGATCATAGGAAGCTCTTGACGAGGGCGAG